>JBCEWB010047042.1:1730-14338 GCA_039654565.1 Peronia peronii | reverse complement strand
AGAACGGGGGGGGGGGGGGAGGATGATATTCTGAGAATGATTTTTTAAATGACAGAACTAGGCACTTTTTAAGCTTCAAATTCAGATTCAGCATGCTCAAATTTGAGGGAAAGTGAGGAAATTTTTTGTTTTGTGTCCAGTTGCCATGACAATGCCAACATATTGAATTTTGTGTCTTGACACTCAGCTATTTTCAAAAGCCTAAGGCGTGTAGAGTATTGAATGTAATTGTTTGAAATTTTGCACACTATTGAAATAGCTCTACATAAAAAATAGAATGCATTTTCTATCATAAGTCTGTCATACTTTTTTGAAATATGTGTGTTGACAGATGAGTATATTTCTCAATTTGCAACCAACTATCAAATTTTCCTTCAAGAAATGTGAAAAAGATTAAAGAAAAAGGGATGTCTATTACTAAAACACATGCTATGGGGAATACATATTTAAAACTTTGAGTCAATTGGTTCAGAAATACAAGAAACTTTTGGAAAAAAAAACAAAAAACACAAATTATGAGAAAATCACAACTGCCTTTCATAACCTTTCTTCGCAATCTCCTAGTGGTGCCGTATTGTGCCGTTTTGAGGCATTTAACCAATGTTACTGACCCCATGTGTTATTTTTCTCAGACTAGAAGAGGTCAAGCTGTCTAAAAATAGCAAAAAAAAACCTGATTTTCATATTTTGATCCCAAAACTGCATTTTCTGGACCAGCCTCCTTAAATACTGAATCACAAACATACTCGTATCTTAGTAGCTATGGTAGGCTGGCAGAAACATTCTCCCTATAACTCAATAAATAATATGACAATAAATTATTCTTTCTGGTACTATGTTCTTTTGTTCTGCACAAGTGATATAAACAAACAGGGAAAAGAAAGAAAAAATAATTACTTTACTTCTTATCTGGAACATGTGAATGAAAAAAAAAAAGAAAAAATAGTGAAGAAATCTATCTCATAAGAAAAAAAATAAAATACAGTGAATCTTTCAGAATTTTCCTGTATGCATGTTTCAAATGAGAAGAAACAGTGTGAGTTTTTTTTCGTCTTCTTTACATTCCTCATTTATTCACAGCTCAGGGGTGCCCATTGAGAGGATGTAATTTGGCTGACTGAAACAATGGGCCAATCTCTTGGGGGTAACCGGTACACATAGTGCATGAAATCTTCAACGTTTGAAAGTGTTGGCAGCCCAATATTGGCCCTTGCCAAGATCTCACCTGTTGGTTTAAGGAATGTATGGTGTCCTCATTGATGTCGTTGCTGGCCACAATGGTCAGACTCTCAAACCAGGGCAGATTAAAGCTGAAACAGCAACGGGCAAGCAAAATGTAAACTGACCAGGTCTGACAGAAATAGATGTCACTAATTTCTAACCAGATTTTTTTTTTTGTCCATTCCATCAACTTGTTGTTCCTTCATACACAGCCAAAGTTCTCAGAAACAGTGTGATCTTACTACAGTCTTGGTGTGACATGCAAGCAGTAATAAATCACTGCCTTTGCTAACATACTGAATATATGAACTTTTGATATTTTCTGAACAGAACATGAACAGTTGTGAAACATAATTTCTCTAGTGCTATTTCCTGTGAATATTGATGGATATTAACCTTTAATTCAATTCAGTTTGATATCATTACACAATCATGGTTGGTCTCTTAGGCAAAGCATATCAGTTGATGATATCACCAGCAAACAGACTAACTCTGGAAGGCAAAGCATATCAATTGATGATATCACCAGCAAACAGACTAGCTCTGGAAGGCAAAGCATATCAATTGATGATATCAATTGATAGCAACCAGACAAACTCTGGAATTTGCAAATTTTTTTTGTTATGAAAGTAAACAATGAGACAGAGACAGATTCATCAGTATTTCAATTTGCAAGACAAGCAACCAAAAGAACTATTGAAAAAAAAAAAAAAAAGATAAAAGTAAAGCTTTTTTCTTGACTGGCCCTCTGCTTTACCATTGAAAGAGAAGGGTTTTTTGTTTGTTTTTTTTTCTTTTCTTTATCTATCAGATTTGTTCCTGGCATCATAGATTTATTGCCTGAAATGTGCTATCAGAATGAAGAGATATTTTGACATACTGCTGAGCCATCTTGACAAATTTGCCCTTGACCACTTTGGAGAGATAAGAGAGGTCACCGCTGTCCAGGCGAATACCTCGGGCTTGGTAACCCAGGTCGTTCAGTGCCATGGCAACTGTACAGAAGTTTGGCAGTCCACTCCTGGGGACAAGCGAGAGAGACATGGTCAAAATGGTACAGAAATCAGAGGCCATTAACTCAATCACTCCGAGGAGTCAGCCACAATGGTGAACAATGTCAGAGCAAGTCCTTCAGTATAATGTCAGCCAAGTTTTGCAATCTCAGCTGTAGCACAAGCCAATTGTATAAACAAATGTCACAAATCAAACTAAATCCATCTCCCATCACTTACAAATAACAGTTATTTACTCTCCCATGATACAGGGCCTATTTGTGGAACTAACAGTCATACAGATATGGCGGCCAGATAGTGAAATATACTTTCAAATTTAGTCTTACTCAGATATGGCTTTGTCAGGTATTCTTTTTGATTACGGAATGAATCAGTTAACATGTAAAAATCTAGGACCGAGAACATAGAAGCTGTGATTTCAGCACAAGATAGTCTGTTCCCAGAGACATTATAAAGAAAAAACAAGATTTTTGTGCATTATCTTATCTGCTTGAAAAGTCTAGCTCCCGGTGCATTTTGTATGTCATGAAAATGCTCTGGTTGCTTTGTTAAATTACCAGTGCAGTAATATGGTATTAAAAAACATATGTTTTGGTATGCCTCATCAATTCAGGACACCATCTGCACCACCAGTTTTTCAACTTTATGAGCAGTAAAATATAGTTGTTTAAATCAGCAGGCCCTTTTTCAAATTTGATAGTGTAAACAATAACCTAGCTTATACAATTTGGAGATGTCAGATTACTTATATGCACCACCTTGCTTAAATCGACTGAATCTTTGTAGATGATTGGAATGTAATTCTCTCTTTGCCGACAAATTTTGATAAAATGTAATATGATCAAGAAAATGGCATTATGTTTGTGTTGCTAAGTCACATTCTGGTGAAGTCAAACAATATGATTGTGTTCAAAATTTTTAAGCAACAGTCATGTCGCTCTTACATTTGTGGTTTTCAATTGAGGCTAAGTGGGATAATGTCAGTCCTTTGCATGTCAGGTATTAATGCTTGAAACAAAGGGAAGCAACCATTACTTACTTGATGACATCATATGTGTCAATGAGGGCCAAAAAATAGTTTGGGAATGCAAGAGCATAGGAGATGAAAGCTGCTAGTTCACCTTCCATCACTTGGTCAGGTAGAAAATCTGGGAATTAATGAGATTGATAATTAGTCAGTCAGTCAATCAATCAATCAGTCAGAAAGTCCACAATCAAGCAATATCTAAGTCATTGATATTATTGATTGATAGATTATCACTCTATTAGTCAATCAATCAATTTATTTATGAATCACTCTCTGAGTCAGCTAATGATTCCTTTACTCAACCAATCAATCTATTATTGTTCATGAATTAATCATTCCATCTGTCAGTCAATCAATCTGTCTGTGAGTCCAACAATCAAATAATCAGTTAATGAACTATTTATCAGCATATCAATCAAGTAGTCTGTTCATTATCCTCATAGTGAAGTAATTTATTAGTTAAAAGAACATTCAGTCAACCAGTTGGTCCATCAGCAGGCCTGTCAGTCAGTCAGTCAATTTGCTAATCAATCAGTCAAAAAGTGCATCAGAAACCTGAAATTCACTCCATTATGGTTCATTGTTACTTTATCATCCAATCTTCCACTCAATACATAAATCCCAATCAACCAATCAATATAATGACCAGATCACCAATTTCTGGATCCTTTGCTAAAAGCTTCAAATATCGTCACAACCATAACACAAGTATTTAAGTCATTTTAAGCAGGTTTCAAATTATACATTTGTGACAAAAAAACTCTAAAAGCCCATCTCCAATGGAAAACGTGCATAAGTTGATGTTTATTTTTCTTCTTATTTCACTTAACTCTTTCAGTGCCAGAGCTCTTTCCATTAATTAATAATTGATAAAACTTATCACGTCCCCTTTCTCTTATTCCATCTATGACGATATAATTTCTTGTCAAAACAATATGGACATGTGACTGAGACAGAAGGTTGTGATCCTTTGTGCATTGTTTACATATCACCTTCAACACTTTAAAGAGACTGTAAAATTTGTTTTCTTTGTATCTTGAACCATATACGTTCATAGTTTGACGAAAGATCAAAATAAAAAGAACTAAAAATCTCCTCCATGGGAGAGAAAGGAAAACCAATTCAAAAAGTGTTGAAAGTGATGATGTAAGCAATGGACAAAGGATCACAGCCTTCTGTCACACTTTCATATCTGATTTTCTAAAGCTGATCAGGATCATTCAAAACATGATAGTACTGAACAAACTGAAACCACAGAGGTGACTCAGGCAAATGAGTTATCCTTTATTTTTGTCAAAACTACTAAGAACAGGTTGGGCGCTTGCGATCTGATTATGATGCGTTTCAAATAAGATACTATGAAGCCATTACAAAGAGCTACACAACACATGTCTCAGGCCAGTCAGAATGAGTCATAAGTCCCTGGACTTGAACAAAGCAATTGCTGGTTGAAAATGATGAAGATGATCTGAAATCGATGTTTCTATATTGCAGAAATTGAAAGAACATTTATCTCTGAATAAGAAAATATTGCTCTTGTGGGCAGATTTTAAGTAAACATATATCCCATTTTTAGCCACTATCTCTTCAATTTACAATATCACTGGTTACGGTCAAGCTAGCTCAGAATATTTTCCACCACACGAAAGTGTATAAATTAAGGTTTTGTGTGACAGCACCAATTCAATTTGGTTGGAAATTGAGACATGACTCATTTTGACCAGCTGCGTGACATATTCTGTTAACACATCTTGATTTCTAAGGGATCAGAGTGTAAGGGGCCACTGAGCTTACCTATCACAGATGGCAGTTGTTTTTGGTACTCCAGGCATAAATTCACAAAATCTATCTCTCTGGACCCATCCTCTGAGATCAAGGTCTGAAACAAAAATACAGAAACAAATCAAATCTCAAGTCTATCACACATCTTGACTAACAAAAAACTAAAAGTAAAAAACAACAAAAAAAAATCACTCTAAAACAGAAATAGATGATGAAAAACAAAATCAATTTTATCCAGCTGTGAGATGATCAGATTCAGACTAGTGAGCAAAACAAGAGAACAGTCTGAGGAAAAAAGGTTGTATGACAGAGTTGCTATTTCACTCACAGGATTATGAAGGAAATCAAATGTAACACTTGAGAACATATGTTGTTGCATCAATGTGTTGTCTTCAGACACTGGAATAATGTTGCAGGCATCATCTTGGCAAGTTATTTTTTTTTCTCTCTCTCTTTCGCAGTCGGTTTTATGTTTAGCTTTGTTTGTTTGTTTGCTTGTTTGTTTGTTTGTTTGCTTGCTTGCTTGCTTGTGTGCGTGCGTGCGTGTATGTGTTGTATTGTATTGTTCTGTTCACGACTGCCATTGGGATGGCCACAATAGTGACACTGTTTTCACATTGACAGCTCTGAAAATGTGTTTCTCAAAAGTGCAGAGAACCTGAATGGGAGAGACAGACAGACAGACAAATCTGTGTCTTCACTTCAGTTCTCACATCATGTAGATCTAGACAGACAGAAGAGAGTGAATGGAAAAAAATGGACTGACATTTGTACTTGTAATGGTCTTCAAATCAATTAGACAGATGTACTAAAGTGGAAGGGAGAGACCAACAGACAGATAAGTTAATACATATACTGATGATGGTCTTTACATTATGTACATATGTGTAAGAAAATGAATGGGAAAAACAGACAGATATTTGTACTGACTCTGATTTATGTCATCTGGAAAGGAGAAAAATTTTTTTTTAAAAAACAGACAGCCAAACACATTCTCACTGTGGTCTCTTCATCATCTTGAAGAAGTAAAAAGGCAGCTAGGACAAACAGAGAACTATGTGTACTCATCCTGGTCTTCTACATCATTTAAACAGATATCAGAAGATGTGATGGATGAGAGAAATAGACAGATATCTGTATCACCTAAACAGATATCAAAAAGTGTTTGGGACAAACAAATAGACAAATTCCTGGACTTTCTTTGGTCTTGACATCATACGAACAAATCATCACCGTTCTCACTATGGGACATATTATAACATACATCTCTGGGTGAGACAATAATGAGTTTGAGATGTAGCTGTTACATTCAAATGAACGCACCTATGTGACAATATATCAGTTTGTGAGAATGGCACAGAGCTATGCACGTCGCTTTGTGAGAGTATAATTCTCATTTTGTGCACACAGAGGATGACCTTGGGTGACCAAAAAAAAAAAAGCTAGCATGAAATATATACCCTTTTGTGCATTAGGCCACAAAATGAAATAACATGCACTGAAGGAATAGACAATCTGATAAACTCTTAGACTTACTCTGGTCTTAATATCTTCTAGACAGATGTAGGAAGTGACAAAGGCGTGTGCGTGTGTGCCTCGGACAGGAATGCCAAACATCTTCCCTGCCAGAACATTGCTGGTACCATCAAAACCTGCAACCACACAAGAGATACAAGACCCCTTGCCAACAAAATGTTGATTTTTTTCAAGCTTACTTTGTTACAACAGAGGGAAATTGAAGATTGTCATGAGTTAATTTCAAATTCAGTGCAAAATAAAATAAACTTTTTTCTCAGACAAGCCAAAGAAAAATGAAAAATCTGAAAAATAAAATAAAAATTCTGGTATCTGGTCTCCAGTTTTTCAAACCACTGTTTTTTTAAAAACATGCGTAGGCCATTAGAGAAATATGTCAGTTCATGAAACTTTCAATTTTTATTAAAATGCATGTAATTTCTGGCCCAGAGATCTGCCATGCATTTCAAGATTCATTTCAGACTAATAAATGTATTCCTTGATTTTACATGTTCTTTTTTTCTTGTTTTCTTTTTTTTTTTCAAATGTTGAGAGATAGTGTTACTTTCAAAAAAAAGAAAAGAAAAAAAGAAAAAATTTTAATTTAACAACTGTAACTGTAGTCACTATCTTAAGTGGGTTTCTCCAGAGCACTACAAACATTTCCTTCTAATACAAGATGATGTGAGTACATGTTTTCTGTCAAAATACATCCTGATTTCCTGTCACTCAAAACTGAGCTCCTATTTCACACTGCCTAAGATCACTTGAAGAAAAGTCAAGTTCGCACAAGATTTCAGTTCTAGGAACTTTGAAGTCCACAAAAAAAAAAATAATAATAATAATGCAGGCAGTGCGGAGAAGAAGATAATGTTTATCATCACTAATCATAGCTACAATCAACATGGACTGTCTGGATCAGGCATATTGTCACTGCTTGTTGTTAATGGCATAAGTCAGTTTCAGCAATTCTGAGATGTAGAGAAGAAAGTGTTTACGGCACAAGTCATAATACTAATGTATTACACAATCATGATTCTACCGAATTACTAAATAATTCCATTGATCCACTGGTTTTAATGACATCCTCTGATAGCTCTCATGCTCAGGAATGGCATGAGAATAGCATCAGTTGTAATTTAGCATAAGTCTGATTTATGCCATTATATATAATATGTCAGTGACAAGATAAGTGGTTTCTTATCTCAAGTTCATCACTTACCCCCAAGGTAACAATATCTTGATGCTGACAGTCCGCCGTCAGGTCCCTGTGCCCTCCGCAAACCAAACTCCAGCAAGGTCGTCTCAGGGCCGGCTGCCATGCGGAAGCGGGCAGCATTGGTAGCCACAAGGCTGGGGACAGAAAGTTCATAAATGTATGCTTGACCACGACTGGAACAGGGAATCATGGCATGCTGTTGAATCTCAAGCATTGTGTTTCTGTGAGGTACTAACATATGTATTTTTTACCTTCTTACAATGGCTAAAAGTCAGACCTACCCTACCGACAACAGTTCAAAAAAGGAAACTACAATATTTCGGTCACATTAAATGACACAACACCATCTGTAAAGATATACTGGAAGGGAAGATCGAGGGAAAAAACGAGCAAGAGGAAAGCAGCAGAGAATGTGGACGGATGACATCAGAGACTGGATGAATCTATCTTTGGAGGAAAGCACCAGAAGAGTGGAAGATAGAGAACGATGGCGAGTCATTTCAAGTTGACTTATGGCGAGTCATTTTAAGTTGACTTTGAAAGAGATGACACAGGATGATGATGACAATGGCAAAGAAAAGGAAATTGAAATGTGGTCTAGCCAAGCAACAAGATTTCATGGTCTTTCTAAAACTGCACTAGAAAGAACAGTAGACAGGAAATGACTAAAGACACGTACAGAAGGAAAATGGATTAATAAGATTCAGGAGTGGAAAAAGAGAATATTTGCGGAGACCCAGGCCCTAATCCACAACCACAATGGATGGAGAAGACGTACACAATTTGTCAGGCATGCTCCGATGACCACAGGTGGACTTAAAGGGTAACAAGAAAGAGAGTTTTCATCATCATAGTCATTTTGGTGAAATGTCTTAAAATTTAAGACATGGACTGTCAATCGGTAACTACCCTAATACAGGAGAGAAAACAAATAACACTGTGGACAATTAACAAGTTAAATATTGAATAAAGTGATGGAACTGACAAAATTTTTAAACCCTGTTGGTTTTTCTTCAAAGCATATACATATGCATACCATTATGAATGTAGCTCAATCATTACATGTGAATCAAACCCATCACCTACTGGAACTTGTAAAAAATATGTTCAAAAATCAGGTCAAAGAATAAAATAAAAATTTTAATCATCACCATCATTTTCTATACAGATGTCTTCAAATGTAAGAGATGACTGCTGACAACTGACCAAATGCACTGAAGAAACAAACAACATTCCTTAGAACTCCATATGTTAAAAACTGAATAAATTGATGGCGTTGGACCAATTTTTGAGGGGCATCATCATCATTGTCATTCCTCATCCTTTCAGGGTATAGATGCCAGATCAATATCTCCACTCAATCTAATCCTGAAAGAAAACTGCTCACTATTTCATTCCATGAGTCACCACTCCTTCCTATGTAATGATCAGACATCTTTGCCCAGAGATCCATGGTCTTCCCCTCATTCTCTCCTCTTGTTAACATAATTTTAGCATCTATCTTGAGGTATGACTATGTAACTTTCTCACAAATCAGCCTAGTTAGGTCTCTGTTGCATCAATCATGGCACTGGCAGCTTTCAGGCAGATATTCACATATACTGATGTGTGTAAAGACCTTTTCTGAAAAGCAAAACGATCAGAGTGATTGCCTCTATCCCAGTAATGTCTGGATAGTCTTCTGGGCCTTTCTGAAACTTGCACAAATTAATGCACAAAAAGTCAGCAGCCAATCAGAGACAGATAAATATCACCAGAAAGGAGGTTGAAAGAGGTAAAACAACCAGCCAGCCAGCTATGTTTTGAGTGAGCAATGGTAACTTCTTTGAAAAGTCCTTGAGTGCAACCTCTCAGCGAATGATGTTATCTACCATCAACACTTCATACTTGTTCATGTAACTTCAAGTATGCTGTTTTGCAGGCAGGCTTTACAGACCAAAAATAAAAAAAAAAACTGTTATGATAGTGGGAAAGTGACTACTCAAAACAAGGATTAGGAAAAAAAAAATTGTTTCCCTTATGAAAAGTATTAGCGAAATATTGACAGGTTTTCTGATCATGATGGCTCAAGGTGGCTCAAACTATCAGTGTTGGGACTTGTAAAAAGGAACAAAAAAAAGATAATCAAAGTAACTGATAAGAGATTTTGACAAAGGAGTCTCAATGAATATTAAAAGTTATCCTCATACATTAAAATTTCTTTTGCATTCTGCCTTCGCAGCTTTCCAGTTCTTTTTATTTTGGTTTCTCTTTGCTCATTTTGTCCTGCATTTCAAATATCAGGTACGTGCAAATCAATATTCTTGTGGCCCAATAAAACTCCTCCTCTATTTTTCTCTTTCTTCCTTTCTTTTTTCCTCATTCTTTCTTTCATTCTCTTTCTTTGTTCTTTCTTTCTTTCCTTTTTTCTCTTCTACTTTTTCTCTTTCTTTCTTTCTTTCTTTCTTTCTCCTTTCATTTTATTTCTTCCTTTCCTTCTTTTATCTTCGTTTTTTTTCCTTTTTTTTTTTCTTTTGGCTTTTAGGAGAGATTTTTCATGTCGGATTGTCTTGACATTTTCCTAGTCTGCTTCTGTTTTTCCTTCCTCACTTTCTGTTGACATTTCATTTTCTTCTCTGCTTCTTTCTGTTTCTTCATATTAACTGATTTCCTTATCTCTTCTCATGTGTTTGCTTATCTTTCTAGCCCAGTATGTTTAATGTTTCGCATAATGCAAATTCAAAGCACCACAGGAAATTCAATGGCTTATACTGTGTGTGTGTGTCTGTGTTCAGTGTACATACCAGTACGTGTAGTACAAACACACAGTGAGAAAGGTTACTGGGTAAAGACAAAAAAAAAAACTGATAAGGCATAAATGGGTTATGCTGACTGATCAGTTCTAACACAATGTCATGTCCTAGCAGCCTTCAATGTAGGCACGTCTCCACAAGAATAGTATGACATACTATCCTCAACACTTTATGATAATATAATGGTCAAACTCAGATTTATTATTCTAAAATGCAGCCGATGTCCCCTGGTATTCCTTAACATGAAAGCTATCAGATAATGCTATTAACACTTCACATACACATCTCATAAGAGCTAAGAGTTAAAATTTACATGTTCCTATACTAGTTATCGTAAGGTTAGAAAAAAATACTCCTTCTATCAAACTCTGACACGAGTAGTTGAATTTATATGTAGGACTCCTATGCGGTCCTGTATCTGATATGAGGAGGTCAACAGAAATAAATGTACCAGTTATGTCTGTTCTTCATATGGAAAGAGTTCAACAAGAAATACATCAATAGAATTGTGTACTTATCTAATACAATCAGACTGGCATAACACATCAAATGACTTGTATTATAACAAGTTCCTTTTCAATATCTCAAAAGTGTTGAAAATGAGCTACACCATAATCATGAAGCAGTGACATTGTGCCATTAATTATCATGGAGCTGTGACGTTATGCTGATTAAACATTCCCCTGCCAGGAAACTGGGACTGAAAGAAAGATCTTCACAGGTTTGTGTACTGCCATACCATATACATGGGGGCTGGGAAGGATTTACAGACTAGAACCTGTATTTTTTTCAGTGACTCAACCATCCCCTGGCTTCATGGGTAGCTAAGCCTGACATTTAGCCTTCTCAGATAAAGTGAACATATTTCAGAAATCCTGTGTGCAAGTTATGCACATTTACAAAATCAGACAAAGACTAGGTCATGGCAAAATTTCAAAATTCCAAATTTCTGCCCACAAAAATTCTTCTTACTAAAACTAGGACAGGCACTTAAAGCTGCAATGATCCTACTTTCTTGGGACTGAAGGGTTACACACATAATTTTAAAAATCCCACATACAAACTCAGTGTAGAATTGGCGTATTATTTAATGCTTCATCCTGACAACTGTGGCTATACAAGTGTTTATGCTAGCCATTTTCATACAGCTGGCATGCATCCAGCAAGAATATTTCAACATCAGAAATTCAGCAGAGTAACTGATACACTGAAAACAATGGTCGTGTACAAGCC
The DNA here is from genome assembly GCA_039654565.1 of Peronia peronii. Lineage (NCBI taxonomy): Eukaryota > Metazoa > Mollusca > Gastropoda > Systellommatophora > Onchidiidae > Peronia > Peronia peronii. The sequence continues at coordinate 2,536 of JBCEWB010047042.1, read as the reverse complement.
AATCCCTGTGACATAGATAAGCAGAACTCACAGAAAAAAGATTAGATTTCGAGGTATCCTCATTAGATATCAAGGAAAACTTTCTGCCCGCATGTGACGATGTTAGATCAGCCCAGCTTTGGAATGAAAAATGGCAAAGCTGGGCAAGAACAGTTGCTAGAGCAGAGGTGTCCATGTTTTTTTTGGCTTGCAAGCTATTTTTAAAATTTAAAATGAAGTTAAATAAAACCAGAGCTCTCCTCTACTGTCACGCAATGTAATTTCATTGTCCACTTCCATGGGTATGGATGATAAGCTAACAGCTGCTTTTTTCAATGACATGCAATCTACTCACATTCATGCAACCTACCCATATTATTTACGTAATCGACTGGTGAGTCATGCTCAATGTATTGGGCACCTACTGTGCCACAGAATGCATATCATTCTTTATGTTGGTTGTGCTTTTTTCAAATGGCACTTTGTTCTCATAGGCAATAAAGTACTGGTAACCACCACTTAAAGCAGACATTGTAGTATAATGTGCCACTTATGGTATTCATGACTTCAGGTAATACCTCTCATGAATATGTACCAAAGGTTGAAACTGTCATTAACCATGACAGTCTGATGTCTATTAAAAGAAACTGCACAGATGTGCATACATAATAAAGGACTCACTCACAAGGTGACCTGTCATAGCTCTTTAACACAACAATAGAAAGAATCACTTCTTCTGCTCTGCAAGTTCCAAGATTTATACTCTTCACAGATGAAATTCCATGTTGTTAGTTTTTTTCAGAACTCTTCAGAGTCAATTTTTTACA
>JBCEWB010047032.1:0-14339 GCA_039654565.1 Peronia peronii | reverse complement strand
AAAAATGCGGGTTTTCGATCTTCGTGTCCTTCCATCCCCCGATGCAGGACCCGCGAGTCGATCCCGGCCCGTGTTCTCCGTGAGCAGGCGCCAAACCACAGAGCCAATACGCCCCCCCCCCACCTCACCTCCTGTTGGTGACCTTTTTGTTGTGGTTGTCAAATCCATTAGAACGATATTATGTTGTATTTTGCGTTCATGTTCTCTGCAACATATTGCTACTGATATCGATCTTCTGTTGATTAATGCACAAATTCTTGTATTCATGAAGTAGGATAGATCTATTTCCCATGTCAATAAAGGAAACATTATTTCAGATTGTAGAATAAAAAAGACATGATCTCATATTGCGATGTCAAATGTTTTATTCATCTATTTATCTATTTCTTTAATGGCATGTCAGCAATTTGCTTCATTAACTAAAGAGTTTAACTTGTTCCTAAATTGGATTGTAAAATGATGTGCGATTTCGAATTTCAGGGTAATCAACTGCGAAATATTTTATACTAAATGTTATCACTCTTCTCTCCCTTGTATAGCCAGATCTCTCTTTTGGATCGATAACTCATGATTAGTTGGTCTTTTTTTTAATTGATGATTTCATTAATAGATGATGACATGTTTTCTGTCAGCCTAGACTTTTCTTCTCTCTCTCTCTCTTTCTCTCTCTCTCTCTCTCTGTCTCTCTCTCTGTGTTTTTTTTCCTTGGTAGCCGTTGACCTGTGTCCATTTCACCTCTTTTGAATGACCTGAACGAGACAAAAACCTGTCTGCAAATGAAAATATATCGTTATGGGGCAGTGCAGAAACTACACTCTGTGAATGCAAGAGACCGGAAAAAAGATTATTATGAAGCACCTACTCTTCATCTTTCGTCGTTTGATTTCAAGGAATACGCTCTTTTTTTTTCCTCCCTGAGAATGTTGTCGAAAAAAAAACAAAAAAAAACTTAAGAGAATAGATTATTTCTTTAACCAGACACATGCTTGTTTTGTTTTCAACTCTTCTTTATGAACATTTTGTTTAAAAGTTCATAGCAGAGGAAAGTTTACTCTTCCTTGGCTGCTTTTTAAAAAAATAAGTTGTGATAATATCAAAAGTGAAGAATGGTCGTTGATGTACATAAAATTATGGAGAATATAAAATCAAAACTAAACACAAACATTTCCGGATATGTCTGTATGTGATCTCTTCAACTGTTTCACGATATGTATGTCAATTTTCATGCGTTTAGGGTTCCTTTTATAACAAGTATTTGTCTAAATGAACAAGGCATTTCGATGTCAGTCACATGACGAAGGGATTTTTGCTCACACGTTGAGTTCTGTAGATGCACATGTCATTCAGGTCTTGAGCAATTAAAAGCCTTCAGAGATAATTATCCTCACCATATATAGGAAACCACGTGTGAGCGACGTTCCATCGGTCATGTGTTGTGACCTACCTGGAAATACCTCATGATTATTAACATGGAATATGAATAGTGTATATGTATGTGTCTATGTGTATATGTGAAAATGCAATGTATTTTCTCATTATTTGAACAGGAGACAATTATGCATAACATGTCCCTTCTTTCTCTCTGTGTGAAATGTGATATATGTATATTAATCAAAATGTCCTTTGAAGGGAGAACCAATTTAATTTGGAAATTTGCAAATCATTAGATTAACAAGAAAACAACTCTCTCTTCTTCTTCATTTTCGATGCCCATTATCCATATCCCAAGCACAGGCTATGAAAGGAGTGAATTTGCCATCTTTTTGCAGGACGGAAATGTTCTGAAGTGATGCATTGAATATTTTATGAACGACTAATGAACTGAAAATGGGCAGGGGATGGGACGGGAGAGAGAGGGAATGGGGAGTGGAGGGGGGGGGGGGGGGTCACTTCACTCATTTTCTGTAAATTTACATTTAAGAAATATTTCCTAAAAGCTTTCTTTATAGTTCCACATTAAAAAAATAAAAATTAAAAAGCAATAAGAAATCCATCGCTGACGTGACGTGACGTGATTATTTTAATAACAGAGGCTAATTCCAGCGGGTCACCATTTAGACTTCGACTCCAATGGATTGGCACGGGATATATGGAGCCTGATATTTGCCAGTCCTTCCCACTACAAACCAACGTCTTCAGTCTACAGAAACAACCTGTGTATGTTTATTCTGACAGAACTTAATAATTGCTGCAACTTTTAGCCTGATCGATGAACCGGTGAACTCGAGCCATCGAGGGAAAAAGAGAAACCGAATATGAAGAGTTAACTTGTTAATTTTTATCTGATTTTTATTGTAGTATTCAGAAATAAAACAGAGCGGATAGTGTTTTATTTCTATTATGGGACAGACAACGTTTATTTGCCATCTAATGACGTATGATCATGAACTAATTCGTCATCATCGCAGGAAGGAACTACAAAATGATTGTCAGAACTAGTTACCCTTAGCTTGTATAACGGGGCTTTGATTGTGAGCTTAAAGTTCGATTCAGTTAAGAAAGCTCTCGCAGAATATCGGTCGTAAATTATGTTGTGTTCAAAATAAGGGTGAAAGCGATTTTCTAAAGACTTTCTCATTCAGTCTGGTTTTAGGTGTGGTTAGCCTTGCTCGTGATGGCAAACGAGAAAAGTGTTTATTTTATAATATGATGATAAAAAGGGTTACCTTTCGAAAAGTGTGAAAATAAACACGTAATTTGTCAGTAAAGCGCATCTACAAAGTGAGGAATGATTAGTTGACACCAGCGGACCTGTGGTAAGAAAGTCCGTAGGAACTCTGAGGCAGGTTTGTTACAGGTAGGTTTGTGATTTGTGCATGCCAATGTTTGCAGATTCTGGATGGGAGGGCACGCGGTTGATGTCTGAAAGCTCATACGTGGTTATATTTTTAACTTTACACAATATGTCTTTATGTGAGAGGCTAATTTATAATATTGTTTGTTTGTTGATCATGTATATGTGTGTTAGTGAGAGTGAAATGTATTTTATACGTCTTTATTGGAGAGTTTTTAACATGTGTAGATATGTATATATTCAAATCTGTGGGTACTTGTGTGCACACTTGTGAACTAATTCGCGGTCTATATTTCACTGCACAAATGAATTCGATAAGCAAAGACTATTGCTATTTGAAGTGATAATCGTGCCAGATAACAGAAGGTTCTGTCAACAGATTTTTTTCGGTAGGGAAAAAACAAAACAAAACCGAACAAACACAAAAACAAAAAACAAAACAAAACAACAACAACAACAACAACTGTTATCTTAGTTTGGAATTGACACTGACCACTCCCTTTATTAAAAGATGGGAAATTAGACAAACACGTAATGTATATCTGAATTAGCGCTGTCTTGTTCTCTCTCCCCATCTCTCTGCCTCTCTCTGTCTCTCTCTTTTAAGGAGATAAAACTCTTTGCATCCAAGATCATTTTGAATTCGACGTGAATGAGACTTCACATCAATCAGTCAATGAGTGGTTTGACAAATGAGTGTGTACAAACAACAGTATTCAGTGGTTTAGTCTCTTATCGCAAGCTTTCATCCCCGTGTGTTATTGCACTTTACAACTCACGGCTCGTCTTTATAAAAAATAACTACAAAAAATCTGAAAGTCTAATGCTTCTCCACTCAATCTCTGTAGTTGTCACTCCATCTCTTTGTACCGCGGTTTCAGTTTGATCAGAAACATTCAAGGTAGAAAGGCTGACAACATCAACAGCACCTCCTTCACTGGCTTGGTTCTCCCCGGTACGAGTTCTCAGAGGACGTTTGACTCTCTGAACTACAAACCTGCACGTTTGAAACTGGCGAGGTTTTTTATTAGTTGCTGTCATTTATGAAATTTTGTATAAAGAAATAGCTACTGTTGAGACGTTGAATTCAAAGTTGAAGGTCAGATTTGTCTATTTGTGGGCTTAGAATATCACCTCTAAGACCTGCACCATCGCCTCCTTATCAACGAAATAGGCAGACTTCAACTTGATTTGAGACATAAATCATCCAATTTCTAATACCTATGGATACAATCACTTTCAGAAGAGAACGGTCTCCGGATAATATAATACAGCTGCCCTCTATCTGTACTTGCTTCAAAACATCAGCCATTCTTAGGATCGTTCACATAAAGAGATTTGTGAGAAAATATCGCCTTTTTAACTGATATTTTTTAAACTGCATTTTTGATGATATTTGGTATAAATTATAGTTTTGTCTGGTATAAATTATACTTTTCACAGAGAGAGAAACTTATGTGTTGAACTTTTGGTGTTTCTGTGGGCTTGGATCTTAACAGCAGTTATAAAACAAAATGAAATAATACTATCTTAATGACAGCGTTCAACTTGTAAAACTTTGCTCTGAGATAACTGTATTGACTAGAATATTGGTCTGCTTGAAATGTCTGTACTCATTTTAATTCGGGGAGATTTTATGATTATTGATTCATATTCGACTAAGCATAGATCTGGAAATCCTCGGCGGAGTGTTTGTACCCTCTGCTAAAATTAGAACACTCATTTATGTGTATTACGCTCCCTCACGAAATCCCCCAAGAATAGCAGAACACTAAATTTCGAGAAAAACTCGACGCCGGAAGTACGTCAGTGGTTTTTCCTACGTCATTCGATCATTAACACTGCTCACTACTACTAATCTTTGGAGGGCATCTAGGTTCAATAAGCTCACAGCTAAGAGTTTTAGTCATATATTTCCTACTCCACCGTAACAGGGTCAAACCGAAAAGTGAGGCAAATTTGTGAACAATTTAGAGTGCTTGTACCTCCTGCCAGAAACAGACGCAGGAATTTCGAGCCTTTGGCGTGGTCGCAACAAATCTATTGAGCTATTCCAAAAGAAGTGGATGTTGTGAGCGTAGAAAAGTAATGGAGAGCATTCTAGAGTTTCATTTCCGCTATCAGCGTTAACCCATATTCTACTGAGGCAATGTTTCTAACGTCTGCCCTGTTCCAGCGTCGTTCGTGATATTTGTGTCTATATGGATGTAAGTATTAATGAATCGTGCATGGAAACTGTAACTCATTAACTGTGACTAAAATTTTCTTTCGAAGACTAATAAATCTTATCTTATCTTAACCGCATCTTACCTTTCTATATCGTTTTTTATCTATCTTATCTTCTATTTTCTATTTTATCTTATCTTTTCACTGACACATCCAATATAGTCTTAACTTTCAGTCTTTTGAAGCCATTGTCAATCGTATGTGAACTATATCACTCTGGGCTATAGAGGGTTAAGCTAACTCTCAGACAAACTGTAGGGGAAAGATTAAGTAAACTGAGTATTGATCTCAGATGTCCTAACACTACGACAAACACCTCACTGTTCGAATGGGCCTCATCAGCTACTCTAGGAGACCACACTGACCTCGCTGAGCAAGCCAATGAGAGCATGGTCGTTACTCGCCCCTAGTGGACAAAGGGATGTGGGTGGGTAAAACAACAACAACAACAACAACAACAACAACAAACAAACAAACAAACAAACAGAGACATAAAACGGAAAAAAACCCAAACCCTTGGACCAAAGATGGTTAAAGCAACAATGCTGCAGGAAATAGGGTTAGGAGAGGGAAGGGGGGGGGAGGGGGGGGGAGGAGTAGGGTGATGGAAGGCCTTCATTTAAAGTCTACATACAGCATTTTTGCATGGAAAATGAATAGCTAACAATGTGTTATGAGATTAGCAATATTTAAATAATTCTTCAACTATCGTTTTAAATATTTTGTAGATCTTGAGGACAATCGCAGCCGGTATCAGGTTTTGTTCTCCTATCTGTCTTCGTTATTTGTTCGTATTGTCAGGCCAGCTCGGTTCCTGCAACAGCGATAGTCGCTAAAGCAACAATACGAACAACAACAACAACAACAACAACAACAACAACAACAACAACAACAACAACAATAACAACAACAACAATGATAACAACAACAATAACAACAACAGCGACAACACCGACAACAACAACAATCACGACAACAACAATAACCATAACAATATTAAGCTGAAGACAGGAGACAAAAGATGAACTCATTTATAAACTGAGCACATTAAATTCCAGTTGATCACGGAATAGAACAGATTGACAAAATCTCTTGCAGCCAGTCAAAATGAGACGTATGTCGATTTTCCACCATATGGGGGTTTTGGTATCATGTGAAAGCTTATTTCATACCCTTTCAGGTGGTGAAAAAAGTTTTGAGCTAACTTTATTCTAGCTAGAGATGCTGCAGTTTAAAGAGACAAGGAGGTACTCCCAGCGGTGACCGAAATCCCGAGAAAATCGAGTTTAAAATGAACGTCGAACGCATAAATCTACAAACCTTCCTCACAAAAACCCGATTTTAATGAAGAAATATTTATAAATCGAGGGTAAGACCGATACTGTTTTGATAAAAAATAAATGCACTTTCGATTTCTGAAAAAAAAAAAAAAAATTCGATGTCTGACCCCTCTCATCACATTAAAAGCCGGATTTCTAGGTTCTAGCCCAGCGACTTACGTCTCATTTCGACTGGCCGTGAGAAAGTTACTAACAAGCGGTCGATAGGACTAAACTTGGCCATATCTAGTATAAGCATAAACGTATTCATTAGACAAACTCAATACTTTTCATCTATCAGAATGAAAATTACTCGGGCTGGAGAGCCAGCGGTCGGCAGACACAGTCAGAAACCATGGGATGTCCCTCTTCCAGGCCACCCGTCTTGCCCACTGTATCTCCCCGCGACATCCGTCGGTACAATCGGGAGATGAAAGAAGAAAAAGAAGAAGAAGAAGAAACAGAAGAAGAAGAAGAAGAAGAAGAAACAGAAGAAGAAGAAGAAGAAGAAGTAGTAGTAGTAGTAGTAGTAGTAGTAGTAGTAGTAGTAGTAGTAGTAGTAGAAGAAGAAGAAGAAGAAGAAGAGGAATGAAAATTTTGCAATTTTATTCACTAAATGACGACCTTGTCATCACCTTTTATTGCTCCAATTCAGCATTTATTTGTTAATTTATTTATTTTATTTTTTTATTTAGTTATGTATTTACTAGAAGAGAATCCATGGACTCTGTGCATGGCAAGTGCCCCCCGGAATTTTTTCGCCTGTGGACGTAATTATTTTACGTGTGTCACAAAATTACAAAACCATGTGTCACATTTTCACATACTGTGTTTCTATTTTTGATTGGAACCCCATAATATTATATATCAAATGAAAGAGAACTGAATGGAGAACACAAATAAATATCCAGATAACAATGAAAACATGTTAGTCGGGTTAGAGGGAAGAAAAACTGAAGGTAAAACATTCAGGTAAGTTCAACAAAATTTATTTTCACCCACCCAAGACAGAAAACCACCTGAAGGTCTGTATCTTCCAAAGTGAACATCTAAGTAAAGGTAATCCATTTATGAATTTGTGGACAGCATTTCAAGTTCATGAGAGGTTATAACCCAATGTATTTGAGCATCGGATTGAGGCTGAGTGTTCACAAGTGTTGAAGGTAAAAATTCGGGCTCCTCCATATGGTTCGGTTTAAGGGACTCCTAGATTGATTGATTTTTGATAAGCCTTTCAATCTCCATAGCGGAGATTATCTCAGCTGTTCTTGGTAACCATGTCAGGACACGGCAAAGTTGGTAGCTCTCCATGCGCGTCCATAAACACACACCCACATGCCCCGAAGGACACATGTAAAAACAAATGCCAAAAGGTAAAAGTGGGCATATGGCCTTTATTGTTTTATCTTTAATGTTTTGATATAGTCTGCCTTCCACTAGATATGAGCATAGGTGAACAATAAAGAAAATAATTGAAATTATTATTTATGATCATATATGTTTATAAAATAGGGCCTGTAACTACGTGGGGAGCGGCGTAGGGCGAAGTGGCTTTTCACCCCACGGCCGGGCACTTGATGGCACAGGCACACACACATTCTTTCTCAGAGTCATCCGACACCTAGATCTAGATCTAGTTCTACTCTTTATATTCATTTGCCCTGATGTCTCTTCTTCGCTCCATTTTACCAGCGTTAGACCTAGATCTAGATCGATCTACTAGGTCCTGATTGCTCTCTCGCCACGCCCACTTTTCTCATCACTCTTTCAACATGTAGATCTAGATCGTCACCCGATCGAGAACTATCACTTTCTAGATCTAAGTCTATATCGCCATTAGAAAAGTCTTTCTCTTCCATTTCAAGCCAGCTTTGAAGCCTTGATATCGTTTAGGGCACTTCTCTGCCAGCCATGGCCCTGATCTGATTTCAGATGAACGAACTTGACAAAAAAAAAACTGGGTCCAAATCATTTCAAAACAACTGTTCTGCACTTCGTGTCGTGAACTTTTGAAACCGAAACAAGAATCTTTTTTTTAACCTCCGGTGCAGACACTCATGTCCGATCGAGGCTGTAACTGTAAAACATGGATAGAAATGGACTGGAATAGTTCGTGGGTTTTGCAAGCCGAAAATACAATATTCGGCTTTACGGAGAGAATTTTAAGAAAACCTGCTTTTGAACGCATCATGCTATCGAACGTACAATTCGGATCAAGCAGCGTCGCAAGTTTATTATTCAATTATTATCGCATTTTTAGAATAACGTCAAAGATAATAAGCGTTTTTCGGGTTTATATACATAGAAACACAGATTCATTATGCAACAATGTTATATGTCAACCCCATACGGATCCATTCAGCAGTTTTCGAGTCTATAATCCTATAGTGGGTTTTGTTGGAGATTTATAGTATAGATGTGGTTTTTGCTCATTTTACTCATTTACTCTACTTAAGGTGGAACAAAAACTTTTTTTGCACATGAAAGGGAAATGCATAATCTTCACAGGGATACCAATAACTCCATATTATGCTCAAAATTTGACGAGCGCCTGATTTCATCGCGCCACATCTCAGATATACTCACAATGCCCTCATCTTCAAACCTTTGTGCGTCCTTTCTTTCCATCCATCAATCCCTCCTTCATTACTTCTGTGCCATCAAAACAAATAAAATAAAAGAATAACAGTATGATGTAATAAAATCAGCAAAATAACATTGAATAAAAAATGAATACAATAAAATTGAAACAAAGCAAAATAAAGCAGTGCTATTATTTACAAAGAGCATTAAATTTATATGAAGCTTATCCCGGTACACTACACGTTCAAATTACTTTACAATCTATAAAATAGAAATAAAATACAATAAAAAAATAAAATAACAGAGAATAAAGTTCAATAAAATAAAGATAAAATGGCATAGAATAAACAAATAACATAAAAAAAAGGATAAAAAGTACGAATTTATTCCTCTAGAACTGTAATTAATTTTAGCCTCTAATTCGAGAAATAAAAACAAAAGACAGACAAGAACAAAGAAACTAATTTGCATTCAGTTTTTCTGGACGAGGCGCCATTGTTTTTGTGGGCAAATGAATGAATGAAGCAAATAATGGCCGCCATTCCCGGCTCTGTTGGACATTACATGCAAATCCGATGAAATACAAAGTCTAAACACGAAAAGATCAACATGTGGTTCCTTCTGGACTGCAATGCTTTTTTGGCCCTGCTCCTTTCTGATGACGCCTCAATGTTGATTAATATTTTTTTGTTAATGTTGTGGGACCTACTAAGTTATTCCCCTTTAATCATCCAAGTGTTGCTTCCCTTGGCTAGAACGATAATAATGTGATTATTGCCATGTTACCCACATATGTCCTCTAAAAGAAAATTGAGGTGTGACGCGATGAAATCAGGCTCTCGTCAAATGTTGAACATATGGAGTTATTGGTATCACTGTGAGATTTATTCATTTCCCTTTCTGTGTGTGAACAAAATTGTGTTCTACCTTAGATAGAAGTAGAGATATTGGCAATCAAAGATGATGGGGGTGACCTGTTGCTGCAGCTGAATTTAGTGAGAAAATGGCCGATCTCTTTTGTTATTCCTTATTAATCCTTATTTGGCCATGCAACTAAATTACAATTTTCGATCTTTTACTGAATTCATTTTAGCAAATTTAACTCTGAAATGCATTTTTAGATCGATATAGTAGGGTTTTGGGAAGAAAAAAAATGCCTTAAAAGCTCATTCACTGTTTAAAAACATGTGATTTCTTCGGTCGCCTCAGTTTGACGAGCGCCTGATTTCATGGTGTCGCGTCTCAATTATTTACCACGTATGGTTTGCCTGTCCATTTCCATGTCCTGGGATGTTGTGATGTTGATGTATGATATTACATATGATAATGTTTGTGGCTGATAATGTGTATGTCTTGATACCAGTAAATAGTGCAATATTTGTATCATTGTCTGGAAGTGACCTGAGTGCAATATACCGAGTTAACTGGTCCGCTTGCGAGTTTTTGTGTTAATTTGTACTTGGTATATGTCTCGCAGCCATTCAAAATGAGATGTTTGTCGATTTTTCACCATGTGGGGTTTTTAGTATCATGTGAAAGCTTATTTCATACGCTTTCAGTTGGTGAAAAAAGTTAGTTTTGAGCTAGCTTTATTCTAGCCAGAGATATTGCAGTTTCAAGAGACGAGGAGGGAGCAATGACAGAAATTCCGAGAAAATCGAGTTTAAATGAACGGTCGAATGCATAAATCTACATACCTACCTCATGAAAAAACGATTTTAATAAAGAAGTATTCATAAATCGAGGGTAAGACCAATACTGTTCTGTTCAGAAATGAATGTACTTTCGATTTCTGCAATTAAAAAATATTTGATATGTGATCCCCCCTCTTCACATTCAAAGCCCGATTTCTCAGTTCTAGCCCGGCAACTTACGTCTCATTTCGACTGGCCGTGAGACATAGGCTGATTAACAAGATATGAGACACAACAGTTAATGAACTTATATGATTTACCCAATTCATTATCTCTTTTTCTCTCTTTTGCCAAAGTCAGTTTAGTGTTTTCAGTTGGTTTCCATTTGTCTCGTGCTCTGTCGAAATGAGACGTAAGTCGCTGGGCTAGAACCGAGAAATCGGACTTTCACTGTGATGAGAGAGTCAGACATCGAATTTTTTTTTTATTTCAGAAATCGAAAGTACATTCATTTCTGAACAAGACAGTATCGGTCCCACCCTCTATTTATAAATATTTCTTCATTAAAATCGGGGTTTTATGAGGTGGTTATGTAGATTTATGCGTTCGACCGTTCATTAAACTCGAATTTCGGTCATTGCCGGGGGGGAGAGGGGGGGGCCCTTTGTCACTTTAAACTGCAATATCTCTGGCTAGAAAAAAGATAGTTCAGAACTTTTTTCACCACCTGAAAGGGTATGAAATAAGCTTTCACGTGATACCAAAAACTCGATATGGTGATAAATCGACATACGTCTCATTTTGACTGGCTGCGAGACATTTATACTATTAATGTTAGTTTCCTAAACTGTATCCCCAGCCCGTATGGGTCACGGGGCGGAGCAAAACCTACAAACCCGCACCAGAGGGGTGCCATGGCTATGGTCTAGTAACTCGACCGGCAGCAACTAACCAAATACACCAAAAAGAAGCATCAACAATATGAGACACGACACGATGAAATTAGGCTCTCGTCAAATTTTGAGCATATGGAGTTAATGTATCACTGTGAAAACTATTCTTTTCCTTTTCTTTCTGAGAAGAAATTTTTATTCTACTTGAAGTAGAAGTCGAGATATTGGCAATTAAAGACGATAGGGGTGACCTGTTGCAGGAGCTGAATTTAGAGAGGAAATGGCCGATCAATTTTGTTAATCCTTATTAATCCTTATTAGGCCATGCCACTAAATTACAACTTTTGGCTTTTAATCAATATATTTCAGCAAATTTGACTCTGAAATGCATTTTTTGATTGATATGGAAGGATTCTGTGAAGAAAAAAAAATGCATTAAAAATTCATTCACTGTTGACGAAGTGATTTCTCCGGTCGTCTCAGTTTGAGGAGCGCCTGATTTCATCGTGTCTCATGTGTAGAACTTGCTTTGGTAAAAATGGAACAAGTTGATATCACTAGCCCAATTTTCGAACCTAGTTGGCTCTTCGTCAGAGCAATCATCACCATCGTCATCATTATCATCGTCATCATCAACAATAGCAACAACAACTCCACCAACATTATCAATGAGCTTTTTTGTCAGCTAAGTTACTTCCCTTGCCATGTACAAAAATGTACAAGACAATCAGTGTAAAGGAAAGAAAAACCCTGTTATTTGAAACAAATGAAGAAAAACATAATGAAAAGGGGGGGGGGGGGATGGGGGCGGAGGGGGAACCAAGCATTTTCATCATAGCGTGAATTGTTCAGTTTTTTCTTACTCATATTTCAGATAACAAGACAGAAAAATGAGTTTTGCTTTACAATATACATCCTGTATCCAGCAACAGAAAGTCAGTCAGAATGACATATTGTTTTTATAGTATTTGATTCGTCGAAGCATAATGTTTTTAATCATGAACATCACTAACGTTAAAAATCTCACAAAGAAACTGTCGGTCCGCAAATTTTAACACAGCGATATCCTTTTTAAGAAATAAAAGATAAGACCAAGTACTAATAGAAGAATTATACTTTGGTATTGCGTATATTATGTTATTTGAAAATAATGATGCAAAATAAAATGACTGAATACCAGAACTGATTAGGCCATCCATTTAGACTTACACCTACACGGTAAATAAAGGATTTGCCCGCAATATAACAATACCTGTCTGATGCCCTGTCAAGCAAAATCAATATAACAATAATATTAACAATAATAGGGAGCATTTATATGGCGCTGTCTCAGTACAGGACACCCTCAAAGTAAGTGCTTTACAATCTGTTATCACGACTGATCCAATGGAGGCATTCATAGACCTTCTCAGCTTCCTGCGAAAGATACACTGCGGCTGTTTCTTAGACACCATAATCCTTATTTAGCTAACAATAACATTCACTTTTCAGTCATCCATCCATCCATCTCTCCATCCTTCCATCCATCCATCCATCCATCCATCCACCCATCCACCCATCCATCCACCCATCCATGCATCCATACATCCAATCCATCCATCCATCCATCCATCCATCCATCCATCCATCCATCTATCCTCCCATCCATCCATCCATCCATTCACCCATCCATCCATCCACCCATCCATCCATCCGTCCATCCATCCATGCACCCATTTTAACTTGGGTCGAGTCAGGAAATGGGTGTAAATTGTCTTTCCTAAGGACAAAATATCGGGATCCATTAGGATTCGAACAGGGAACTTTTGATTCAGAATCTGACGGCTCAACCACTGGACCAATAACACCGATACAACTTCATGTCCACTTCGCTCCTCTTCTCCATCTTTCTCTCATCCGCACTCTCTCCCTCCCTCATTCTCGTCTCTCTCAATGACAAGTTAATGTAATTCTAGACAAAGTTCCCTCTAAAAATAGCTCTATTACTCTGTCAAACTGCCACCCATACTTTGGCTCTGGAAGAAAAAAAAACTTCCTGAGTTGTTCAGTGCCCTCTTACTGCAAAACTCCTCCTGCAACAGACCAGACCAGATTTTGTCTGCCTATTCATCCATCAGTTCATCCATCCATCCATCCATCCATCCTCCATCCATCCATCCATCCATCCATCCATCCATCCATCCATCCATCTATCTATCCATCCATCTATCCATCCATCCATCTAATCCATCTGTCTATCCATCCATTCATCCATCCATCCATCCATCCATATATCCATCCATCTATCCATCCATCCATCCATCCGTCCATCCATCCATCTATTCACCCATCCCACCATCCCTTCATCCATCGATCCATCCATCCACCCATCCATCCAGCTATCCATCCATCCCACCATCCCTTCATCCATCCATTCATCTATCCATCCCACCATCCCTGCACCCATCCATCCATCCATCTATCCATCCATCCATCTATCCATCTATCCATCCATCCATTTATCTATCCATCCATCCATTAATCCATCTATCCATCCATCCATCCGTCCATCCATTCATTCATCCCTCCATCCGAGATTTCAGCTTCTCTGGATTTATTCTAGACGAGGGCTAGAGATGTGCTGTACCGCAGTAGTTCTATTGTACTTGATGTGATGTTCAAAGTAGTAGATGTAGCTGTGAAAAGGAGTTGTAAAAATATTAGCTGTAAAAGTTGTTGTATTGGTAGTGGTAACAGTAACTGTAGTAGTAGTACTCGCTCTCTCTTTCTATCAGTCTGTCCGTCTATCTTTCTATCTATCAGTCTATCTGCTGTCTGTCTATCTATCTATCTATCTATGTATCTATCTATCTATCTATCTATCTATCTATCTATCTATCTATCTATCTAT
>JBCEWB010047023.1:0-14339 GCA_039654565.1 Peronia peronii | reverse complement strand
CAGTTTGCTGTGCTACCTTTGATCTTTTACACCGACACAGTCATCTGGGCCTAAACTTAGTGCTTTCTCTCCCTCCCCTTCACACTCAACACCCCATGCACTGGAAGAACAAGCAAAGAGTAGACAAGGCTAGTAATCCCAACCAACCAACCACCATGCGGCAGAAGTGGATCAGGTAAAAAACCTGATAAGCTGGTCGGGAAAATGTACCTGATAAGTTGTGTAACTTATAAGTAAATCAGTAAATGAACTGGATAAATTGGAAAATGTAATTATTTAAGTTGAACGTTGGAACTGGTTATCCAAATTAAGACCCAGGGCCCAGATTTCCGCCCAGCACTAATTAGTACTCTTTGGAGGTGATTTTGTGCAAATGACCTTGACCTTCAAGCCTGTCATGAAAAAATCCATTTTTTTTTTTTTTCACTCTGCCAAGCTCTGACACTAACACAAACATCAATTAAAAAAAAAAACTGGAATAGCCAAAAGATAGTAAATGTTACGCCCTTTTAGAAAATATAAAGTTGTTGAGTGTTGTATGAATTCTTTTATTTTTTGGTGAATTACTTTTTAACTGAGGTCACATTACTAAAAATAACCAATAACTGAAATAAGAGGAGCACAAAGATTGAGACCAAATTTGAGTGTTATTTTGTGTGCTATTTATATCTGAATGAATGCCTGTATGTGACAGAGTGATTTCTGGGTTCAAATACAGTGGAACTTTGATATTACAAAATTGGATGTTGCGAAATTTCGGTAATAAGAAAAGAATATGCAGTCCCGTTTTATTTCTTTATTCTTTCTTGTAAAGAAATCTTGGAATTTGCAAAATGCCAATCCTCCCGATCTTCCTTAAAAAGAAATAATTTTCCCAGGAGTGGTGAGTAAAACCACGTGGTGGCATGCCTAAGGTGGTGAAACTGAGTGCGACAAGCTTCTCGCTTGTTCATCCACTCCTAACGATGCCCGCCGGCTCTGATTGCATACTTATGTTATGGTTAAAGGCAAGACAACACTTGCATGATACTTATGCAATAGGCTAGGCCCAAGTAAAACAGCGTGGGTGAAAGTAAAGCTGTTTGGGCAGGATGTGCCAGGTGGGGGAGACAAGGAGTCAAAGAATGTTCTGCGGTATCATAGATCTAGCATGCACAGACAATGGTCTCGTAATGGCCATCAATTAAACCGCGTACACTGCAGCACATTACTCTAGCTTTGTGCAGAGAGTAAAACGTATTGTTCAGTAGCCTACCAGTTTCAATATTTCATTGTTAAGAAACAAAATGTTATCGTTAAACATTTTTCTGTGCAAAACGCATGCACAGGCTTTTTAAGGGGATGCTTATTAAGTGAAATGATTAATAGTAACGATAGATAAGTCAATATATGGGTCGTTCCCCATTGTTTTATAATCTCTGTTGGATATAGAGAAGCTCTGATATTAAGAAATAAAAATCCTGGTCCCTTCAATTTCTTAATATCAGATTCCACTGTACCTTATGTTTTTTTTTTCTTGTCAAGTCTTCTCAGTCCTGTGGTGTGCTGCAGTTGGGGCTTACATTTGTAGTAGCATCTGATGCGGCACTGTGAACACCTCCTGGTTTGCTCCTATCACTGCAAAAATAACAGTCCATCTCTTTTTTTCCCTCCAGTTGAACCAGTTTATGAGTTCTTTGCTCTTGGGTGTTAGGATGGTGGAGGTTCAAGCTCCACCCTGTGGTGTTGACAGTGTTGATTGCCAAGAAACAGCCTCTTCTCCCGGGCACAGAGATTCATTCAGAACTGTGAGAAAATCATGCCTCAGTTTTGTTTTTTTTGTTGTTGGGGCCAGTTGATGAAGGCGATAAACATTTAGCACTGGAATATCCAACAAATTGTGGAAAAATTTTTTCCAGTGTCTGCAAGTGGCTCTTTCTGCTGAATAGGGGTAAACAGCCTTGTCCGACATATCAACACCCCAATATACAAGTATTGCATTGGAAGATCACCTCAGGTTTTCACTTTTCCTTTCCTCGGATCATTTTGGCTGAGTTTACAGCAGGCAATTCAGTTCTGAGAAGAAGCACTGGTTTCCTTTGACTTACCTTCTCACAAAAAGCCACTGTGAGGATTTCATTCTTCTGCATGTCCTGAGTTCTCCAACAGGAAGTTTTGCTGCAACAAATTCCTTTGGAAAGTTGTTGATGTTTGCTTGAACAGTGCCTGTGAGCAATGTCTCCTCAATAGAGTGAGACGAGGCACCATGAAAAGGTGGTAGCCTTTTCCAAGAAGCTGACATTTTTCCATCAGAGATTGTGTGACACAGAATGCCTGACCTTCATCTTCTTGAATGACCAGTTCTTTTCCTGCATGTAAGTCAACATGCAGTATGGAGCTATTCCTGTCACAAAGTTCAGATTTCTTGGTACCGAATTGTGCATGTTGTTTCTGGGGCATTTGAATTCACTTTCTCTAGAACTGGGGCCACCATGGCCCATGAGCAAATTTGGATGGCCTCTAGAAAATTCTTCTTCAGAATTGTTCAAGTGAATCATCTGACTCATAAGGATGAATTTCCAGTAAGGCATTGCTTGCGCAAAAAATGGTGTAGACTGGCTCGGAGAAATTAACCAATACAATTGAATCTGTTTCTTCTTGATGAGCCCTCTACATTCAGACTGAGTCTCAAGAATTTCTTGATGTCTAGATCTGTAATGCCTGTAGCATGCTATTTGTGAAACCTTGATGTGCTATGTTTGTCTAACAATATTTGCATCTGGTTGAATGTGAGAAATAGCAGTTCATTTCTCTTACTATTGTTTGTATCAGTTCATCGTCAAAGAATAAAGAAATCAGTGGGGCTCTGGTAGTTGTCTGGGACATCTTTCACTGAACCACTGTTTCTAACTCTGAGCTTGAATAGACAGTCCATTCCCATTTGTCACTTGGTCATCAGGTATGCGAAGTTACATTCACCATCCGTCCCAGATCTGGACATACCCTTTTCATGCACTGGTTCATCATCACCGTCTTTGGCACTACTTGACCAGTCACTGTCATGGGATATCCCCACATGATCATCATCTTGTCATTATCATCGGGATGAAATGCCTCAAACAAATTTCTTCTTGCTTTCAAATATATACCTGACAGTCCTGGTTGCTGATCAGCCATTTTCAACCTTGAATTCACTTGGATGGAGACAGATTTGAAAACTCACAATGCTCACATCTTCAAGGAAAAACGGAAGGCACTTTTGTTTCCAAGCAGGAGTCCAGAAATCACATTAGCTATTTAAAAAGTTTCACCACCAGATCTGCGCACACGACAGTTATTGGACTTTGAAAATACTGACCGATCAGTAGGCCCGAGCATTCCAGTTGCGGTTGGCAGACCAAAAATTTGGCCAGGTGTCAGAAAGAGGATTAAGAATAATAACATGCTGCGGCTGCAAACCATGATGTATATTTGAGGTAATATGTCGAGTGTCATAGAGAACAGGCAACAATGTCTACTGACAGACCCAGTGTTTAAGCGAGTTCACAGCTGTACAGTCGTTATCGTGTGTGACAAATTTCACATGCTTGTCATGGAATCTTGGTATGCCAAAAACAGCAACAAAGACAGCATGACATTGCAGTTCTCTCAGCAGATACCAATGTGAAGGATCAAATTGTTCTTACCAAGATGTGGCAGGTCATTCTAGCCTTGTTCATAAAGACAGACCATGTTGAAGTTCTGTTGTGTCATTGCTAACATAGAAACTACCATTATTACAATTCCCAATTTGACTCTCTTTGGAGATATTGGATTAGATGTGTTACTGTTAGAAATACCACATGTATATAGTGAGTAAGGTGAATAGTTTGAGTTTTGGGCACAATTGAGTGTGGACATGATGTTGATGCATTGAGTCCCAGTATTTATTCCAGATTCTTGCACATTAAGTGAAACCTGCATACATGCAACAGTTCAGTACTGATGCCTGCAAGTCTGGAACAAAGGGCATGTACCACAAATGTCTTTGGATATTTCAACTCTCAGAACCAGGTTTCTAAATGCGTTGACAGTAAAGAAGCTGGACTGATAGTGGACCAGAGGATGATGAGTGTTGCATTATGCAGAGATACTTAACTGTGATCTGTTACCTTATGTACCCAATAAATCCATTACTTACTTCATGACTTCCTGTGTGATATAAAATGTATATATGTCATTATAAGATACTAGTTTCATTCATTTTCATGACTACTTAACATCAAATGTCCTGTTTAGAAAGGTCTGTAATCTACAGTTTTCCATACTTCGATTGTTGGTTATGCAGCTTTGCAGCATCTGCTCAGTTTACCTGATCTGGCTCACGGGGTTCAAGTTCATGGTATGGTACTTAGAAATAGGCGAAAGTTAAAATTTGTGCTAGTAAAATACTTGATTCTGTTACTGATTTTGCATACAATAATTTGTTACTTATTCTATGTGCTAAGAAATTTGAAACATGCATGTACATAATAATGTAATATGTTTGTCAAGGTACAGAACTAGTGTCTTTTATGTTCAGGTAGTGAAAAATGACCACTTATATGTATGCAGGAAAAGCTCTCTGATATTATAAATTATAAATCAACAAATGGTTTTGCAGTGTGATTCTTAACCTTTGGTAAGAGCAGTGCTAGAATTTACTAGAAACTTGAAGCACATTATACAAAGGACTGGCTTATTGTCAGAGAGAGAGAGAGCCCAAAGCAAGAGGAGGTCATAAGATCGGTGGTCACTCATCCCAATGCATATTATGCTGGAGATCCTAGAGAAATTAAAGTAGAGCCACAGGTATGATCTAGTCTCGCATAAGTGACGTACCCCACCTGTGATGAAAATTATTGGCATCGACGTTTCAATCCTTCTCCCATAGCACAGCATAGTTGGACATGTAAATACATGTACGTGTAGTTCAGGAAAAAAGGAAATTGAGAGTAGTGTGGAGTTAGACAAGAAGTTCTGGTGAAAGGAGGTATGAGATATGTTAAAATGGAAACTTGCTGTATGTGAGGTTGGAAATTTAGTGATGGTTGTTTTGGGTGAATGGGAAATATTATGATTGCACCCTGGAGAAAGAACTTCAACTAAAGTCAGTGCACATTTATGTACAGCTTAAGTAACCCCAGTATCTGAGTCAGAAGGGCACAAGCTGAAATGAAAGATTTGTACAGACAATTTTGTGAAATATTTGCCCAAGGTCAGTTTGTACATAATTTTTTCTGATTTTGTTTGTTTATTTTTGACTTTTTTTTTTATCATTTTGCCTCATTTAACTGTACATTGCTATGTTTTTTCTACAAATAGCACAAAATGTTTATAGTTTATGCTAACAAAGTGTTCTATTTATTCATTGAAATAAAATGTACCAATGACAAAGAAGATGCAATTTTATGACTGACATTTTGTGATGTAAGTACATGTACATGTTTGTAGTTCAACTTGTTGATGTGTATGCAGCAAGATCTCATGCCATGGGAAACCAACCAAGAAGTTTTTGTAGTTCAACTTGTTGATGTGTATGCAGCAAGATCTCATGCCATGGGAAACCAACCAAGAAGTTTTAGCAGCAATAAAAATAAAATAAAATACACCAGCTGAGAATGCTGTCCAGTACATTAAATTGTAACATACTTGAGGTCAGTCTTGTCTTGTACAAACAAGATTGCAATCACTCGGATCTGGATATGTACAGAAATAACCATTTTTATCAGTGGATACTTGTATGTAGTAAGGATAGTCAGGCCCCTGCTTGGCACAACTCTTCCCATACTCAACTCAGTCATACACCAGAGTGATTATTGCAGCAGTCATTCTCTGTAAATTTTCTAACCTGGTTGATGAGCAAGATACCAGTTTTGTTGTGTGACTGCAAAACAAATTTGCTATTCACTCCAGAAAATCATAACACAATACCTGAAAATGCAGTTTTGCTTCCCAGGTTTTGTATACAAGTGTCTTGAATTTCTTAAAATGGGGTAAAAATTCTTGAAAATATAAAAAAGAGAAAAAGATCTAGAACTGAAGCTTGGGAGGGTTGTGACAAGGACCTTTGAAGAACAGAGTGTGCCTCTGTGAGAGCAGAGTACATGTACAATGTATACATAAAAACATGGACTTTGTTCCACGTTGTCTTGAATATATGTATCCAAAAGTTCAGAGTTTGAAAAGTAGGTTGGCTGTCTGCTTTCCTTCCTGAATTTTTTTGTTAGAATGGAGATCATTTTGGAAGTACATACCAATGGCAGCCGTATGAAAGCCACAGGAAATGTACATTTTATTATCTACTCCAAGTACATGTAGTAATTATCCAGCGAAGTGTTGGTCACTGAAGATCTTAGTTTTTTCCCTTAGATCTAAGGCACAGTAGTGACTTAAGTCTTTTTCTTAAGGATACATGTACATACAGGGTATGTGCAGATTATAAAAGGTGTCAGCACATCAGAGATATGTATAAAGCAAAACCATGCCAGGTACAACAAGAATATGGGATCTCTATGGTATATTTCACACATGGATCTTTGAGCTCATTGTGTAATCTTCTCCTGATGTCATGCGGGTAATGACTCCTGATGTCATGCTGGAAATGACTGACTGTCTACTGTCTATGGGACTGGTACCTAGTTCCTCCAAACATACAAGCAGGTATGAGACTGAGCAAACCAGTTCATAACCATACTGGGTTAAGCTGTCTTTGCCACAGGTTATTCAATTATTGAATCAACTGGAATCAAATATAATAGCCTAGATAGATGTGGATATTGGTAGTGAAAATACATGTTCTGGTACAGGATACCTAATATTTTCTTGTCATTTGTGTCAAGGAAGTTGAGTTATATACATGTGTGGCAAGCTGACATCGCACTGGAAATATTTTTGGTGTGTACATGTATTTTTTTTATAGATACATTTCTGTTTGCTCTGATTGCCAGATTTTTTATTAATTGTGCAGCTACCAGTGTGAAAGTTTTGCTCTGTGAAGTTAAATTTGTTAAGACTGGCCAGTGCAAGGCAACTGTGAAATTTCAGGCATATCAAGTACTGTATTTAAAATATGAAGTAAGTTGGCAAGAAAAAAAATAAATAAATGGGGCCTGATATATCCTCTTGTTCTCCACAGCTGCGGGTTGTCAATGGCCTGATGAAATAAAGTATTTGATAAATGGCAATTTCTCTTTGTTTTCTGTTGTCCTGTGGTTTTGCATGACTTTAAATGACTTCTTAAAACAAGAACAATTTTTTTCTTACTGCTTGTATGCAAAAGGTTGATTAGTTCAACATAGCAATGGTGCTACAGCATGGAGTGATAGTTTATTACCCCTAACCCTTAGATCGAGAGTTACTATGTTTTGAGAGGGAAGAAGGGACAGGCAGGTGAAAGAAAATACTGGCAAGATTGGTAGTGAGCAAAATTTCAATTCAGTCATTCAAACTATTTCCCTTAGCCACTAACAAGAAGAGTATTCTTGAAACTATGTAATTTGGAAAAAGAATCACTTTCATGAATTCAATTGCATTTGAAACACCAGAACTTCTGGAGAAAAAAAATCATAACAGGAAAAACATTTTCATTATACATGTACATGTATTATGAAGATTTCAGAACTTTGAAAGTTATAAATATTTCAAATGAAAAAAGTAATTTTTTTCCCTCCTTTTGAATACCCAGATACATGTACCTCTAGTCCATGACAGAAGTACGTGTACATTCATTATCCTGGCCGACTAAAACACTTGCTCATTCCTAATCTTCATGCAAAACAGACCTACCATCTGATGACATTGAAGCAAAGCAGCAAAAGGTGTAACTACTACAACTGAGTTATTGCCCCCAGCTGTGAATGGTGATAACTGGCTGAAACTACAGGTACATGTAGATCGTACCAAGTTGCTGCATCAAACCTCAATGCTGAATTGCATTTTAAAAAAAAAAAAAAAAAAGAAAGAAAATGACCGCAACATTTGTTACTTTCACTTCATTTCCCCGGTGATGTATGTATACATGGATTTATTGCGGACACATTTTGTGGCATCAAATCAATCTATCCAATATGATATGTTTCGCTTTTCAACCTCCAGCAGGAAGTCATCTCCAATACATTTATCATCTCTTACTTGTCTTTTACTTGCAGATTTTGCTGTGGAGATTTTTAGTTCTTGGACAGACACAAAAAATCCTGGAATGCAAAAACTACTTTGTGTGAAATTCTCATCAAGTTTATTTCTTAATTGTTTGAAAAATACATCCACTCCTAAACCTTTGCTTTTGGAAAGCATGGAACAGTTGCATCAAAATTACAGAAAACAAACAAAAAAAAAAAAAAAAAGAAAGAAAAAAAAGGGGGGGATTGGCGGTGTTGATGACCAAGGACTGAAATAGCCAGATTTGACACCAGTGATGTGGACACATTGCAATGGCAGATTATGTTATGGTGTAACAATGGATTTGCTGTCCACAAAAAGTATGACACTTTCTGAGATATCTTGGTAATATCGTACAGTGTCACAATACTTGTATGTATGTGTGGGATTCAGTTTTCCACTTTCAGTGTACTGTACCTAGTTTATTACAATGCCCACACTATGTGAATTTTGCATAATTTAAAGTATGCTGCATGTATTGTTCTCTTAAATTTGATTGGACTAACTTGTAATCTCTACAAATGGTATGAAAATACATGTCACTCACTGTGCACTTTGAAACCCAGCCTTTATCAAATTCACACTTTCTAATAAGAAAATATTATATGCCTTTTTTTTTTGTAGTCTTATTGTCTTTTGTATACACTGTACTAATGATGTGCACATGGTTGGGAGTCTTGCCCGGGCAAAGTGACTTCATAAGCGTAGATGACATTGTGTGAAAGTCTACAAATGGACAGCGCATCCAATGCTCACATCCTAAGTGCCAGCAGTGAGCAGACCAAGTCAAGACAGAAGCACAGACATATATCCAGTCATACAAAGACATCTCAGACAAATTGTGCACAAAAGAGGATTCAAGTCACAGTCTGGGATTGGAAAATAAAAAATAAAAGCAACAATTGAACATTGGGTTATGAGAACCATTTTGAAATAAAACTGATGAAACCTTCTGTTTATGGCAGTTATAATAATACAGTTACCATACCACTGACGGTCACCTGTCAGTTCACAACAAATGATGCACATGTACTTCACAAACTTTCAAAGAACACATTCAAAATCTTAAACCAGTGGCCGCTACATGCACTAAGTTACGACATGTGAGAGATTGAACTATATGTATCATCGCAGGCATGTTTCTGGTACAGAAGACTCGGTCATACATCTGACTTTTATTCTTTCATATCAGTTCAAGCAACAATGGCTTGTACTTATTTTTTTCATTACAAGACAACCTTATGACATGCATTGTAATGGACTTTGATCACAATCTGCAAACTTGTACACTATAGAAATTGAGAATATTTGCATTTCAAACTTAAATCATCAAATTCAATGAAGACACTGATCTGAGAGGAAAAGTGTGAATGGCAATTTTATGCTTCTCACTTATGAGGGTCCTCATAAAACTGTGACCATTAATGGGAATATGACATCTTCCACTGAGGTTGGTCTTCCCATAACGTGATGTCTTCAAATGACAAGAGGTAACTAACAGAATTGAGCAACTACACCGGACGTATGTATATGACATTCGACAATATGCAGCTTTTGCTCATTCACTTGAAATGTAAAATCTTCAAACTCAGCTCCGCATTAACTAAGATAAAGTATAATATAAACTAAGAAATGTAGAACTGGCAGCTAGAGAGGTGATAAGGGTCAGCTGAGTACAAGTGTGTGGCTAATAGTATTGGCCTTTGACCATTTCAAGGCTTTTTTGTATGCCTTTTGAATGCTCTGACAAGTCTCCATATCCAACACCTTCCATTCCCTTCTTCATTACCTTCATGTCGAGGAGAGAGGGATATTTTTCATTTCTTGCTTTAACACATCCTGTTGTCTCCATGACAGTCAGAACAGTTAGTAAAAGAGGGAAATGTTGAAACAGCAAAGAGCTGTCAAAAAAAGCAGCCAGGAGATAATAACAGCTGGTCACTTGACTTCATCATATGGAAATTTAAGACTCACATTATAGAAGCAATTAATGGGTGGTGTTTTATCTATCTCTTAACTCTTGTGAGCAAAAACAAACTATTAATTGAATATGCATCTTCCAATCTTTAAAACAAATCAGCAAAAATGACTGAAACGAATGTGCTAAATCTGGGTGTAACAAAGACTGATAGTCATTTTGTGATTAGCTGATCATGCTGCACATGATCCTCTCACAGCCTTAGGCTAAGAATAAATATCAACAAAAGTATGACCTAAGGGATTATCTGTTTTCCCACATGATAAAATAGCACTAGTTTTATTTTTTCTTGAATAACATATATGTACTGGCACTTTTTGTACTGCAACTCGGATCAGAACGAAGTAGGTGGTCTCTCAACAGCAGTGAGGACTTTCTGGTTCTCTGGTTATCTTAGTTCGTTTACCCTGATTGCAAACCTATGTCCTGACCTACACAATGACCATTTACATGATAGTAGATGACAGATGCCAAATATGAGTGATATGTACATATTCAATCATATTATTATCAAACAAGTTATATTTGCTGCTTCAAGATTCCCAGCCTGTTGGCTGAGAGAGAGAGAGAGAGAGAGCACAAAAGAGAGAGAGAGAAAAGGCATGGATAAGCACTAGACAGCTGCTGCTCTGCAAAAATCAAAGAGGACACAACAGAACATAGCCTCAGCTGGCCAATAAATCACCTAAAAACAAGACATTTAAACAAAACAGACAGTGAGGTCACAGTTGAAAACAAAACTTAAAAAAAGTAATAAAAGGGAACAAGTTTACTCTGGTAATTATTTACAATGCCTTCATCATTCTGGCAATGGAAATACAACAGCTAGTCAGCCACCTGTGGACTGCTGTATCGTAGCTAGTTGGGTCAACATTAACCAACTGTTGGTTTAAAAACCAGTCCCCAGCTGATGCATAAATTTGGCTTCATTAAAAAGAATCTCTGCTGATAGCCGGTAAGTACAAAATTTTCTTGCTGTGTGATCAAATATCTGTTTAGGAATTGAGAGCCTTTTTGTATCTGTGTACATAATCTCTGTTGATTAAACTGCATTACCGTATAAAATAAATTACATGTACCTAATATTCCATCACTTATGCAAATGTGAAAGTTTCTGACAAAGAGCAACTAGTAATTTCCTGCTCTGTTTTTCTTATTTTATACTTACTTTGAGGAGGGGGAGTGTTCTTTTTGTGTGGACAGGACTGCTAATTTGTCTCGAGGCCAGTCGAAATGAGACGCAAGTCGCTGGGCTAGAACTGAGAAAGAAATCGGGCTTTGAATGTGATGAGGGGGGTCAGACATCGAATTTTTTTTTACTGCAGAAATCGAAAGTACATTCATTTCTGAACAAGACAATATTAGTCTTACCCTCGATTTATAAATATTACATTATTAAAATCGGGTTTTTGTGAGGTTGATATGTAGATTTATGCGTTCTATCGTTCATTTAACTGTATTTTTTCAGAATTTCTGTTATTGCTGGGGAGTCTCCCTTGTCTCTTTAAACTGCAATATCTCTGGCTAGAAGAAAGCTAGCTCAAAACTTTTTTTTCACCACCTGAAAGGGTATGAAATAAGCTTTTATGATACCAAAGCTCCGATATGGTGAAAAATCGACATACGTCTCATTTTTGACTGGCTGCGAGACATATTATTTTATTCCACATAAAATCATAAAGAGCATTCTTTCATGGGTCATTGGAAATCATTAGAACTTAGCTATGTACATACTTATTATATGAACCAGGCAGATGACATACTGAACCAATAAAACGACATAAATATTGAGGGGGAAAAAAACCAAGGACAAAGAATAAAAAAAATGGGGAAAAAAAGGGCAAGCCCATACAGAAGTAATAAAAAAAATAAAACAACAGATTATGAACGGCCTGAAAAATGAATACACAATTACATTAAATGTTTTCATTGAAAGCAGTTCACACCGATGCACTCCAAGTTAAAAAAAAAATCTGCTTACAAAGCATAAATATTTCAATTATGTGACGCAGTCTGATATATGAATAGCAATACCTCTTCAACCTGCTGGTAAAATATACATAGATGGAGAGTGGGATCCAATCAAGAAAGTTTTTTCTCTTCATCCTCCCACCCCATAGACCCAGGAAGTACATGGACATTTGTGATGGACAAGATTGAACACACAAACTATACATAAAAATTGGTCTCCTCTGATGACTCCTCCAAATCGAAGCTGACATCAAGATCATAGAGGCTTTTTATACTGAGACAGTACAGATCTCTGTACTATTGTCTTCAATGTGATTCCTGCAATCCCGACAACTAGCAACTGTGCATCATATGCACTTTATTGGCCACTCTACATGCCATCTGCTGTCGCTGTATGAGATTTGTCTTGGTTTAACAGAGCACTAATTGTTCACCAAAATATGGGAACAAAGTCTTGCTCGGTCTTTTCTCATTCTATCACATTTATCTACAAAAAAGATGCTTGTGCCAAGGATACCATTATCAGGGTGGGTTTGAGAGAGGAATTAAAACACCAACAAATCACTGTAGTGCATGCACATCTCAGGCTACAGTTCCAGTTTTTACAAAACTGAAACACGATTGCTGTTAAGTGGTCAAGACATACCTATAAATCAACATCATAGCAATGCCTGATTCAATCCTACATGTCTCTGCATGACTCTTTCTTATTTACATACCCAGTTTTGGTACATTTGATTCCAGCTGGACCAAGATTCTTCCTCTTCTAGCTCTTTGGCATATGATCCTCTATGAAAAGGTAAAAGACATCTTTAATACAGTTTGCAATTTTTAATTTGTTAGCATAGCAGAAAAACGGATGACCAATGCAGGCATAAGACACAGTAACATCATACATAAAACAATATCCAGCATTTGCAGCTGAGAAAACACAGCATTAACCTTGCACAAACCACGTAAGAAAGAGGATAGCTCTATAACAGAAGATAACCCTGGTTCATGTACAGGCATCTGCAGGTGTCAGAACCTTGTCCCACACAAGCAGCAGCCCCCAAGGCAAAGACCAAGTCTTTAGGTGGCTTGTCATGTAATCCTATTTGAATTCTTTCCAATGCAGCATCACTGGGATATATATATCAACTCTTGCCATGTTTGTCACCCACAGATCACACAAAGGTGCTGTATTGGGGTGGGGGGAAAAGTATGGTCAGACTGGACTATACATAGTGATAATTGATGTCAGGGAGGTTCTCCATTTCCATCCCTTAATAACTCTCCACAACTGTTCATCTCCATTTAAAATCCCACACGGATCATTTGAAAGAATATTTATACCGGTATGTTAACTGTTGTATATCAGGTATGCACACAATGCAGCTTGTTATCTACCAGTAGCTCAGGCTGCAAGTCACCACAAGTACTTTATTTGTTCATCACAGAATGGCCGGTATCCCACAATCAACAACATGGTAGGACAGCACTGCTGCACAGCTTCAGTCTCCCCCAGCAACAGAACTCATCCTGGTAGAATCTCCACTCACTTCACGCACACAATTTGTTAAGCTGTCTGTGGACACAGTTCCATAAGCTGTACACATAATATATTGTAGTACACGTGTAGAATTCAATAGACAGAGGATGATAGCCCAGCATCTGCTATAATATGGTCAATTTCATGTCAGTCCACAAGGGAAGCAACTGTGGAAGCTGACACCAATAATAACTTAACAACGATAGCTAATCAAAATCAACCATCCATTCAATACAATACAATGCACATCATCAACTAATTTCAGTTGAAAGCAAATAAATTTGAATTTATACATATCAATGAATGTCACTGTATATTGCATGGATTGTATATTTATGAAAAACTCAAGTTTCTTTTTCCGCGCAAATAACGTATGTACATCAATTCTTCTACTGTCTTTCTCCTCCCCCCTCCCCAACACACACACACAGAGGACAGGAGCTGACAAATGATACCAATCTGCATTGTGTGACAATTCCTCTCTGGGATAAATAAAATTAATAATGAATTCACTACAGTGCAGAGCAGATGAACTTCAGGTCCTGTGTTTGCTGAATTGACAGGCCTTGTTTGATTCAGCAGAGACTTGCATGGCCAAGTCAACATCCCACCAACTACTGACTATCTCAAAGATCTTACGGGTCATATGGCTCTTGGCTGACAGAACAGTCAAACTTACTTCTGTCTCCATACCATGGAAGT
>JBCEWB010047012.1:2945-12945 GCA_039654565.1 Peronia peronii | reverse complement strand
TTCTGCACAACCACAAAGCTCGGAAAGAGGGAGCAAATAAAAAAAGAAAAAAAATGTCAACAGCAAATAACTCAGGCGGAAAAAAAAAAGAAAAAACTGTAGCCTTAGAAATGACAATTAAAATGAAAGCGCAGACTGAGTGGGTGGCTGCAAACAATGAGTTTGGAGGACATGGAATGACAGCTCAAGGACACAGTTAAAGAGAGAGAGAGACAGACAGAGAAAGAGAACGACAAGAGACAGAGAGACCGAAAATGAGAGGTTGACAGCCGAAGGACAGGACGAAAAATGAGAGATAAAGAGAGGAAGAAAGTGATAGACGAAAGCAAAGGGTTTCTGTCATGAGATAGCTACCCAAAATATGATTCTCCAAGCCTAAGTTGCCTACTTGAGTCTTCTCTATATGCGTGTGGCCAGCGTGCGCACAAGAGTAAATTCATTGATGAGCATGTCCTTGTAGTTAGGCTAATTGAGTTTTGGGCTATTTCTGACGTGGCGGTTTTTACACAAATAACATTTATTTTGCTTCAGCTTCTGCTCTCTGCTATCAATTTATTTTCTTGTTCAAATTCTGTTTTTCGCCTTTGTTGATTTGAATTAAAGTTAAAACTCGGATTTTTTTACAATAGGAGATGCTGAGACTCCAGTCAATAGCTACAACAACAACATTATTAAAATATGTTCCGTAAAATACAACAGATGACATTTGCAGAGTATTAAAAAAAGGGGTGTTTCGCTATGGCCCAGACTGAAGAATAAAGCATTTTAAAACTTCCATCAACAAAAGAGGAATCCAACAGGGCTGTCTTTGGTTTACCGCACATAACAATGACATACTGACAATAGTGGTCCGACTTTTTAGCCATTGATTAGACTGGATTTGATATTCCAAGTTCCTGAGTGCGAATCTAACATAAACGACATACTGTTCTTGGAAAAAACAACTTACACTGTTACCTAACTCGTAGATACGAATGGCTTTGTTTTGTTTTTTTTTCTTTCGTTCGGTCTGTTGGTTTATTAAAAGATTGTACGACAATTTAGTAGAGGCAGTTCTGTGTGGGAGTAAATGTCATGTGAATGTAACATGTCATTATCAATGTTTTTAAAAAAATACTAAATGCTTGTTCGTCATTATTCAGGAGCAAAATTCTGTCCTTTTTCATATTTATTTTTTATTTTTTTGTTTATAAGTTAAGATATGACTCTCCTTCTTTATAATTGTTTAATCATCTCCAATAAAAGACCTTTTCGTACCTGAACGTTTGGCAAAGCATTGTTCCTACTCTATTCAATAAAGTGACAGTGAAAAGAGAACTATATTGGGTCCTATAATGGCACTGCCAGAGAAAAACATTGTAGCACATCTATCATCGCCATCGTGATTCTTTTCATGTTCTTGCTGTACTTATCCAAATAGTTTTTCTTCTCACGGTCCGAGTCATTGGTGTTGGTTGTGCAGCGATTTTCCTCTTTCATGTGCTTTTCTTTGCATAACGTACAATTCATGATTTCACACTAATTGAAGATCATACAACTGGATAGTTTTTCCGAGTTATGATCTGACCAAATACGGCAGGTATATAGCTAAGATCTATAAAAAGACTGAAGCGCTTCCATATGACTTATGTTTGTGTATGCATGTGGGAGAGAACATCTCATAATAATGTCAAAAATTTGGTGGGCTGTGTTTGGTAATCACTAATCATGGTCTTAAATCTGCTCCTGTTTGAGATCCTATCTCTTGATTACTTCGTGCGGATAGTGTGCCAATTAACGCTGCGTGGGGATTAAAGCTAAGTCCACAGGGAGTTTGAGAAACGATCTCTGGAAAGTAACTGTGTTCTGTATCATCCAGCTTACATGATTTCCTTCCAGGAGGTCGCATGACCAAAGGTGTTATGTCAGATGTTCGTTGGTATTCGGATTCCGTAGGCTACGGTGTAAGTGATAATAATATATTCATATGCATAAGTATGACGCCCCCCTCCCCTAGAACGGGGATTATTTAATCAGGAAGATGTTTGTGTTGGATGACAAACTACAAATATTTATAAAAATCACTACAAACAATTCCTAATGAAAGAAGGGATCAAAATGGGCTGCATGCAAATGTAATGTATGTGCGCCGAGTAAACTGAACGGAACAAAAGGAGTGAAAGAAGCAAAGGGTTATTATGCAACAACATCACTGCTTAGGCCCTATAGTTTAGATGTATTACAATCTTACAACACTAAATGAATGGGCTATGGTGTCGGGCGTGAAACATCAACATCTGGCTTGGGCCAGCTATGATAGATCTATATAGAATAGAAGAGTTATAGCCAGGAAGTCGTTTAGCTTTACGAGGAGAAGTGCAAGAGAATTGCTTCTTATTTCATCCACTAAAGAGTGGGTGGAAAGGAAAGGTTAGCTGTGGAAATGTCTTCGGTCAGGGATGTGATGTGAACAACAGTTCTTACCATCTTACGTCAGCGATTCGGCGACAGTATCCCGAGTATTTGTCTCGCGGCCAGTCAGAGAGGATCGCAAGTTACTGGACTCGCACAGATAAATCGGGGGTTGGATGTGATGAAGGCTTGTTTTGTTTTTCTTAAGCCTTTCAATCCTAAGAAAGTAGAAATTTGGAATTTGGAAATTTTGTCTTGACAGCGGCACGCAGCCTACTCTTTCATCGATTTTGAACTGCCAAGGGGTCTTTAACTTGCGTAACCTCCGAAATATATTCGCCCTTATCCGAGAAGGCTAAACGTCGGGCTTCCCTACCCAGAGGAAGCCAGGGGACCGTTGAGTCACTGAAAAATGCAGATTTTTGATCTTCGTGTCCTTCGATCTCCCGATAGAGGACCCACGAGTCGATCCCGGCCCGTTTTCTCCGTGAGCAGATGCCAAACCACAGAGCCACTGCGTCCCCCTGTGATGAAGGCGACCTGATATCGACGTTTTTTATACTGCAAAAATTAAAAGAACGTTGGTCTCTGAATAAGAAAATATTGTTCTTATAGTCAGATTATAAGTATTCCAAGATGTTGTGAGGTAAGAAATATAGGTTTATGTGTTACGCTGTTCATATTTGCCGATTTTTTTTCCCGATTTTAGCCTGCGCTGAGGATTCGTCTCCTTTTTCTTCAATTTGCAATATCTCTGACTACAATCAAACTAGTTCAAAACTTTCGTTGGACATGAAACTGTTTGAACTAAAGCTTTACGTGTTAGGTATAACTCAGTTTGATGGAAAATCGACGTAAGGCTCATATTTTGACTGGCTATAACTCATTTGTTCTTCTACGGTTTTCCAGGTAAGGTTTAACACAACACAACAAATAACACCAAGACAAGACAGAAACAAAATGCCTTGCTCCAACATTTTGCATGACTATTCAGATACCTTTCATCATAACTTTTTTTTTTATTTTCTTGAAGTTACGATAACTGCCGCTCTCCAAATCAGGAAAAGAATAGGCAGAATTGACCTTGAAATGATCCAGGCTAAGGCACATTAGTAGTTGAGGGAACCAATTTGCAGGCTTGAAAAATAAACGACCATTTAAAAAGTGCAGAAACCCTACTCTAAGAATTATCCCGTTCTTAGACAGTTCGGCTGAAATAAAACTTCCCTTGGTAGGTCAGTTTTGGCATATTAAAGAAAAAAGGCATTTATTTGTAAGTCTCACTAGAAGTATACTCTAGAAATGATGCAATACTGTGGCATCCAAGAAAAAAAATGCCAACCTAATTACGAATATATATCATGGAATGATGCCATTTTGGCAAGCAATAATTTGTTTTCTCTTTTATCATCTCCACAAACCATCGTTCAAACAGCTTCTCCAGGAATTCCATTACCTACTGCTCAGCCTCTTTCTATGAGGAATGTGAATAACATATTTCCTGAATTAATAAGTTCGATTGTTAATGTGAATTGGTCGTTTTCAGATCGTAACTTAATTATTATCTGTTACATATTCTGTCCATAAATCTTTTACTTATGGTAACTGATAGAAGAATGTGTTTGTGGTCAGATTGTCATGGAACGTGCAAGGATATCATGAATGCTCACCTAGGGCGTGACAGAGACAGATGTTCTACCACTGCAGCTACAATTTGCTGAGTGTACCAGAATCCAATTAGATCCTCCGAAGACGCCCAATGTCTTCGGAACGGCCCAGGCAGATCGCTCTGCTGAGATTGACCGTAATTGAAAGTGCCAGGCGATTTATAGTCAGTGGGGGTAGTATATAGTTACCCTGCTCACTTCCGGTCAGTGCTATTAACGGGGTCATTGTCGTCTTCCGTGCATCTCCTTGTTTTTCTCTGGGTATCGCCTCCTCGTTTTCGATGGCGTGTTTGGACTTAAACATACCTGAAATATTAAACCTGGACAGCCATGATTTTAAATGCTAGCCAGACGTGGTGTCCGTTGAAGAGTGCAAAAAACATGTTCTTTTTTTTAAATCATGAATTCCACATCAGCCAATTCATTGTGGAGAGCAAGATAACACAGAGAAGAACAACAACGACAGCGACCATGACAATAAACAACAACAACAACAACAACAACAACAACAATAGCAACAAAGCTCAAGCCAAAGAAGAACAATTAATAGCAGTCATCAGTGCAGATAAAGACATGAAACGGGATAACAAAAGTGGGGAAAAATACCAGGCCCAAACTTGGGGTATTACACAAAGTGACTATCAGCCGAAGATAAAAATCAAAATACATGGCTCTCCATAAAAATAATAGTATCCACCTGTTTGCTAACGAAATTCCTTGCCAAGAAGTTCTAACTGCGTATTTCGCTTCGTGGGAAGGGAATAGTGCAGAGACCTCGCGAATTAAGCCTCTCATATTGCGCAGAGACGACCCAGACGCCGTAATGAACTTTTGACACGTAAAATAACACTTGGCAGCTTTCCTTCGAAACGGGTCGGTGGGATGGCTAAATGTCCGAATGCATAACAACCAAATCAAAAACAAAAACAAAATAAAAACTACCTGCCAGTTTAAAGAAGCAAGAATTCCGAGATAATTCTGGGATGGACATCACTCATGTTACACACAGGAAGGTTGAATAAGTGCGGATACAATGCCACCCACATATTTTTTTTTTTTGGATGGGCCGACAAAACGTCTGTCATGAGCGTGAGAATGTGACAGAAAGTCGTGACCGTTTGTTCGTTGTTTACTTCGTCACATATAACACTTTTTTAATCGGTATTTTGCTTTCTCTCCCTCACAGAAAGTTTTTAATTTATCATATTTTTATCTATTCTTTTGTCAAATTGTGGATTTACAGGATCCGAGATACCAAAAGAAAAGTTGCCGAAGGCGATGATATAAACAACAAACAAAGGATCACGACCCTCTGTCACAATCTTATGTAAACAGAGAAAACAATAGGAAAGTGTAGCCGAGATAGCTCTTTTAATGATTGACAAATGGTTCTTTGTCAGCATATCATCATCATCATCATCATCATCATCATCATTTCACGAAAAATGTCTTAAAATTAAGACGACTGTCCACCGGCAAACTAATCAAATACACCCAAAGAGTTGAAAAACAATATGAAAATTTTAGAATTGAGCTAATAAAATGAATTTATAACGCTAGCCAAATTTTCGAGCCCACTTGGCTCTTCGTCGGGGCAATCATCATCATCATCATCATCATCATCATCACCATTATCATCATTTCACAAAACATGTGTTTAAAATAAGACGACTATCCACCGGCAACTAATCAAGTACATCAAAAAAAGTTTTAAAAAACAATATGAAGAACTTAATATTGAGTTAATAAAGTAAAGTGATGTCGCTGGCCAAATTTTCGAGCCCACTTGGCTCTTCGTCGGAGCAATCATCATTATCATCATCATTGTCAACATCATCATGTAGTCCCCTGCGGCATGAACCCCGTATTCCAAGCTTTTCACAACCTGCATCCTCTTGTGGAATTCATCAGCATTCTATTAGAGTTTCACTCTCACGACAGAATTCATCATCATCTATTTGGGCTTCACTGTTACGGCCTGTCCTCAAGCATGAAAGACCAAGGGTGACAAATTATCTGCTAACCATCACCCGGATCAGCCATCCGGGTGAGATCTGCTCCAGCATTGGTAGTCACTCGTCAGTCTCCCCTCGTTAACGGGAAGCCAAATAATGAGGAAGGAGGCGTTACTATTTTGGCTTTGTAATAGATTAAAGAACTGGATCCCTCGGGTCGGCAAACCGAGGTCTCTGTAACATGACAGAAAACAGACGCTCCTTAACTGCTTCGCTCCTTAGACTTGCATTTTTTTCTTCTTCGCAAGTAGCTGGGTGGATTGCACTCTCTGGTGGCAAACGACTCCCAGATCTTTATATGACAGGACAAAAATAATCTAAAATATCCTGTGGCAGATATAAGACTTTAAGTAAATATTGTTTGGCCCGAGCAGGGTGTAATGCACCCATTGCGGTAAAGAATATTACACCTATTGAAGAAATTCCTGATTTATCATAAAACGCTCCAGAATAGAAACGGTATAATTAACCCACTATAATTAGAATGTCGGTGTTAGCCAAAAACTTTGATATGCCATGAAGTAAGTAAAACGGTGAGACGCCCATAACGAGAAGGTCTGGAAGGCCAGTAATACTCATACTCCCCAGACATTAAGGAAGGGCCAGACTAATCCAATCTCACCCCACTCAGTCTCGATTTTGTTATCAAATTCACATTGCTGGGAAAGAATCGCTGAAGCGGGAGAAAAAAGTCCAATATATTTTGACTTTTAGTCTCGTTCACTCATTTACTTAGTTGTTGTTTTTCTTGTTTTGTTTTGTTTTTTGTTTTGTTTTGTTTTGTTAATGTTGTTGTACCGCTATCTTTTTTTTCTGTTGTAACTAATTGTTGTTGTTGTTGTTGTTGTTGTTGTTGTTGTCCCTGCTTTATTGTTATTTTTACCACCGTTATTGTTATTTTGTTGTTACGATTGTTCTTGTCGTTTTTGTTGTTGTTGCCATTGCTGTAATTGTTGGTCATGTTTTGTTGTTGTTGTTCTCATCATTGATCTTGTTGTCGTTAATGGTGTTTTTGATACTGTTGTTGTTATTGTTGTTGTCATTGCTCTTGTTGTTACACACCCTTGATTCTTTCAGATTCAGCATTCTCTTTCACGAGGACATAAAAACAGTTGCCATGTAATTGAAGCCGTTCTATTATTCCAAATTTTCGCCGCGGAGTCTTCCTTTTTTTTCCCTCGTTATCTCTTTGGATGTAACTGATCTGAAATTTAAAAAACAACAACAACAACAACAACAACAACACTTAGAAGAAAAAGGTGGATGGCTTCGGGTTCCCGTAGTTTACGACAGTAATATTGCGCTGCTGGTGGTGATTATGACACTCGGGTTTAGCTGAACCAGCTATTGATTTGGGTTTTGCCCCTATTTATACTTTTGTCTGTTTATTTACAGTGGGCGTTGTAAGTCCTGGTTGGATGCCTGAATAGAATCGGTCACCCTCTATCTTCTACCTTTTCTTTTTTTTTTTCTCCTTCTCTACCCATTCCCAGTTTAGTTTTATGACCTGGTTTTAAACACACAACAGACAAAAATGCAATTTTTTAGAGAATGCGGTAATGAACCAGGTTTTTTTTTCAATGCTGTAGAAAGTTGCGTCTACATATGAATACATAGGGCAAAAATTAAACTGGGGTGAAAAAAGTGTTTTGTGCCAGTATGTTGTCACTGTCTTCTTCACTGGTCATGTCGTATTAGACGACTGAGAGAGGTTTAGCACTAGGATTAGCAGCCCTACCCCACAAAAAAAGCTAGGATTGCTGAAAATTATGTGCAATATGAGCATATCCCCATCTCCTGGCTATCACTGGGGGAAGGGGAGGGGGCTACTTTGTAAAACAAAATACTAGTCTTTCCCATAGATATAAATGTATAGATAATTTATGAAGACATACAACCATCTTGAGAATCTCATACAAACATTACATAACGGACAACAAAGTACACGTGGGAATAACCCCTGCTATGGGGCCCACATAAAAAAAAAAAAATCAAACAAGATTATTATGAAGATTGACACGTTTACGTCTCAAGAAATTCTGGTCTTTCGAAAACAATCCTGCAAGGACCATT
This sequence comes from Peronia peronii, assembly GCA_039654565.1. NCBI lineage: Eukaryota > Metazoa > Mollusca > Gastropoda > Systellommatophora > Onchidiidae > Peronia > Peronia peronii. Next base: position 4,799 of record JBCEWB010047012.1, on the reverse strand, counting down.
GGGTGGTAAAATATGGCAAGGTGGGCCTAGGAAAAAAAAAAAAGACGGCCTTACAAGAAAAAGAGTGGACAAGCCCAGTATTACGACGTCACAAACGGCTGCAGGGGACCATGACAGATGGCGGACTGGAATTGTTAACGTCATGGTTACCATACAAAGATGTTCTGACAATAACTGAAATAAGAAAAATTCAGATGGTATGGTCAGTTCACAAGAAGTTCCTGTCTTTCAAAAACAATTCCTGCAAGAAAGAGTGCTATACGCTAGAAGATAAAGCACGAGACAATGGAATCGGGTGATGGTCAATTTTTTAGCACAGCGAGTTGTTCACATTACGTTAAGGCTTATTCATTTCCCTTTCTGTCAGTGACACAATCTTTGTTCTACCTTGAGTAGATGTAGGCAATTAAAAACGATGGGAATGACCAGCTACTGCAGATGAATTTAGTCAGAAAATGACCGATTATTATTATTATTATTATTATTTTGTGATTCTGATTTATCTTCAGTTTGGCGACCGCCTGGATTCACCGTGTGGGGTTCTCAATTTTGCAGCATCAACTAGTGGACACGCCTCAGCTTGACAGTCACAAAAGGCAGCAGGGGGTCACGAAAAATGGCTCAGTGTAACCGTGTACGTTTTCAGTGAATGCCCCAACAACCACGCAATCACGGAATACAAAGGGAGGAAGAGAAATGTTGCAGCCGTTGAAATTACTGTAATGAACATCGGCTGTAAGTGACCCGACCTTATGTGGGCCACCCACATTCACAACGCAGTAATCAAAGGGAATATTTCTGGGAGCATAGATCTTCTGTTATACTCCCCAACAAATAATTGCAAAATATTATTTTATAACTTATTTCCTCTCTGTAATTTCTGTTTTTGAATTGATAACTCCCTTATTAACTAAACATTAGGTTTGTCATACAAAATACGTTGATGGAGTTTTTCTAATACTCGTCCCATTCAAATTGAACCAAACAAAGAAAGAACAAATAAGCAGTTGAAGCAATTCTACTGAATGTGACGTTATACGCAGCAGTATTGTTTCATCATCATGGTCACAATACTGTTAATCACAGGGCGGATATCAACCATTGTTTCCAAAACTAACACTGTCCAACTGCCTGTTTGCCCATTTATCTCTTTATCTCTCTCTCTCTCTCTGTGTTTACTTGTCTAGCTTCTTTCCATCTGTCGGATATTATTTTCTTATCTCTTTTCTTTCATTTTCTTGCTCATTCTCCCCTCTTTCTCTCTCTCTCTCTTTCTCTTTCTCTCTCTGATCTTTCTGTGTCTTTCTCTCCCTATTCAAGCTTGAATGTTCAGTCTATATGTATATAGGTATGTGTATTTCCGATTAAAAACATCAAAAGGAGACAAAAGGTGATAGATTTTCTACACGCAGAAGCCTCACAAGTGTTGTCGTTGTTCCTGATGCCTTAGGTCGTTGAATGGTGCAGAATTCGTTGTCTCACTTCTGTTCTTACAAGTCTCTTTATTTTCGTGTTTTTCCCCCCTGGTTTGTCTCTTTCTGTGCTCGCCTTTCTCATTTCTCATTTGTTTTGTTTGGCTGTTTACTGACACTATTCTTTTAATTTTTTGCTATCTACACTCTTTTATTGCTGCAGATGCCATCCCATCCCACAGATACCCACCGCTGTACAAATAATGTCACTCTGGCAGGCAAATTCCTCAGTTAAATCTTACCATCTTACTTAGCCATCCTTTTTTGTTGTTGTTGTAGTTGATGTTGTTGTTGATGTTGCTGTAGTTGTTGTTGTTGTTGTTGTTGTTGTTGTTGTCAGTACTTATTAAACAACTTTCAAAATTTGATGATCTGGCATTGG
>JBCEWB010046991.1:1123-14340 GCA_039654565.1 Peronia peronii | reverse complement strand
CAGGAAAGATAGAGCTATCACACACACTAAGTTACTATTTTGTTTTTCGAAAATAATTTTTTTCATTGGCATTGCTAGACAATGAAACTATGCGTAAAGGAAGTATTATTTGATCCCAGTGTTTTACAATGTTAATATCCTTTAGGACATTCTTCTTATCGGCACAAATCTTTGTTGAATTTCAATAATATAGTGGTTTCTTTGACAGGTGGTTGACGGAGAAAAGATGCCCATAAATCGTTTGACAAGTGCTCCTAAACCAAAGTGTAGAGGAGAAAAACGAACAGCACACAATGCAATTGAAAAGCGTTACCGTCTCAGCATTAATGACAAAATTGTGGAACTGAAGAACCTGGTGGCAGGTGTTGAAGCAAAGGTAGGTGAGACAGGAAAGCAAATGTAGGATATTTTGTTATAGTTAAACAGGTAAAAGTGAGTTTAGTTTGGTCATTAAAATATATTGCTACTGCAGAAAGGAAAAATTCGAGTAATCTACCACAGTAGACTCTGGCAGAAATGAGTATGTGTTTATTTTTCCACAGCTGTTATCTTTTGTATGGCTGCATCTTCATTGTGGATGGGATGGCGTGGACAGATTAAGATTTGTTTATTAGCTAGACAACTGTGAGGAATCTATAAACATAAAGCTGGCAGGAATCCTACTTGAAATGCAGTCCTAATCAATGATGTTCAAATTGCTCTTTTTTTTTTTTTTTTTTTAAATTTAAAAACATTCTTAAATTGACAAATTACTTTATATATCTGTTGCCTTTTCTCCTAATTTTTATTACTATTTCATATTTAAAAAAAAAAAAAAATTGAGCATATTACAAAAGAGTGCTATTTCAGATTGTCCCATAATATAAGAATAATATTACTCTTTGGATAACTCTATTCACAGCTGAATAAATCTGCCATTCTTCGTAAAGCTATTGACATGATCAGACACTTGCAGCGGGACAATCAAAGATTAAAACAAGAAAATATGCAGATCAAGATGGCCCTGAAGAAGCAAAGTGAGTTTCTTACCACTGTCTGGAAATGTTTATTTGTGGTAATGAAGTCGGCTGCACGTTATTTTGTTAAAATTCATGAAAATTGCCCTATGCCATAATTAATGCTAATGACTGAGATATTCATCCAACGTAGTGCATGGTTACCATTTAATTTTAGCTGAAAATTCATTCTTGTGCAGCATATTGAATAGAAATATTAAAATGTATTTTTTTGTGATTTTTTTTTCTCATTATTGGAATATTTTCATTAGTTTCCTGTTTATAGAAAATGTGTTTTGATCCATTAAATTTTAATTGTTATGGTTTTTCCCTCTGGACTACAGATTTGCAAGATTTGATAGTGGTATCCACGGACATGACATCAGAGACAGAAAATGCCATGACCCCTCCATATTCTGATTCTTCCCCCATCAGCAGTCCGCCCACCTCTGACAATGAGTTTTCAGGTCCAAATAGTCCAGCAGCAGAGGATAGCCTGTGTAAGTGACATGCTTTTCCTTTCAGCTTTGTATTGCATTGATCAGTGTACATAGGTAATGAAAAGGCTCAATATTAACCAGCTACATTTTCAATTTTTAATGTCTGACAACAGTTTTAATTGAAAGTCCTGGAATGAAAATTACTCCAGTCCAGTTTGAGAGAATTTTTCTTGAAAAGAGGAAAATTTAATTTTTTTCTGAGGTCATGTGCTATTTTGATTCTCCAGTTTTACATTTTGTGGTGTTTGCATGCTTGCACTTTAAATTATAACCATTGGTTTCACTTCAGTTTTATTTTTCTCCCTTGTCATCGCTGTAGCTTTCTCAACTTTGGCTCAAAATGTGTCAAATCTGACTTGCATACTTTTCAGTTGCAGAAATAAGATAAGATTTAATGAGATGGCGATTCAGAGTAGAATATTAGATATAACTTGCAATGTTCATGATTGATTCTATCAAGATATGCAAATATACTGCATAAGAAGTATTACAGCCAAAAAATAGTTGTTATAAATCCAGAATATGAACACATAGAAAAAGCAATTGTTCATTTGTGAAATGTAATTATTCCTTACTTTCCAGGTGATGACACCATTTACAACAATCATAATGGTATGCTGGATAGATCTCGCATCTTCTTGTGCATGTTCATGTTCGGCATTCTGATTTTCAACCCATTCAACTATTTCTTCAATACTAATGAGGTTCCTGGATCAAATGGTGGTGGATACAACTCCAGATCTCTACTAAATGATGACTCGGAGTCAGGTATTATGCTTTTTTCATACTTTTTCATTTGTTTGTTTGTTGTTTTTTTTTCTTTTTTTTTTTTTTCATTTTTCTTCATTTATAATAATATTTGAAGAGATAGTTCTATTTGTCAGAAAATCAATAACTGCTGAAATCTTATTTGTAGCACTCTTTATTTTTATTTGCTGATGTCTAGTAGATCTTAAATATGAATGTTTTACTAAATTTGACTTACTGTATGTTCTGTAACTGATATGGCGACAGGTCTACTTTTAGTGAACTATTGTTTCCATCCCTAAAGACAACTTGTGATTGTAGACAATGGGAAGTTCAATAGTGAACTATGAAAATTAATAGATTTACTTCGTTATTCAAGAATCAACACAAAACTGGTATCAGCGCATGTTCCCATCACTGCTTCTGTGGCTCTTCAATGGGATTTTAATCAGCTTTGTATTGGCCAAGCTTCTTATCTTCGGAGAGCCTGTGACTAAAAAGAACAGTGATGCTAGTGTGGCATTCTGGAGGCACAGAAAACAGGCCGATGTGGATTTGTCACGGGTAAGTTAGTCTCTTGAAAGCCAGTACATGTGAAGGGTTTGACCGCAAAATGAGATATATCCATTTTTGTCATTTTTTTTTAGCAAAAACAATTTTTTTTTGCTACACAAAAACCAATTGTCATTTAATTTTTAAGCTTATAACATATTTAAGATAAAGTCTGTCCTGATACATAACTGAGCAAAAACCATAATTCATAATTTTGATGATGGTCTTTAATAAAAATTTGGGTTTTGTTTTTGCAAAGTGAGCAAATCCATAGTATTTTTTTTGCAAAGTGAGGAAAATCCATAGCATTTTTTTTCCCAAAATGAGAAATTCAGCAAACTGCAGTGAATATTGACCTGAGCACATGAAATTGCAACACAAGATTAATCACATTAAAAGAAACAGAAAAATACAAGGCAAGAATTTAATCATCATTATTTTCATCCTCTTCCTGCACAGTTTGAAACAAAGATTGTTCATAAAGTGCACGGGTCTGTGTATCACATGCCAGAGCATCTAATAGTTTGAAAACGTCACTTTTGTTTGCCACTGAGACTGTTGATTCATGAGGCAATTCCTTTAGTTTCAGCAAACTCCACTGCTTGCCCCTCTTTAAAATAGCATGATAACATGGTTCAGCAGAACAGGCGGATTTAAATCCAACTTTGTCGGATCCCGGCGTGACCTCAGAGATTTTTGTCACCAATTGTCATTTGTTGTAGGAGAATTGCATCTTGCTCAGTCTCAACTGATGTGGCATAAAACTTCTCACAGTTCAGCAGAAGATCATTTGAGGCATGTGAAAAGTGAAAGAAAAGACACTAAAAAATGTATAAATCCTAGTATGACAATGAATAGTTTATCATTTGAAAGCAACACACAAAAACTAGCTGTTGGCATGCATTAAGATTTCAATAAAACGAATTGGAACATAAATTGTCTTCACAAACGTCCATGTTTTGTAATTTTACATACTAGACAGGTTTTTTAAAAATATTTTTTAATAAATTTTTCGGCTAGGTTTGAACCTGGCAATGATCCAACAGACTTCACTTAATGGTCGAATCACTAGACTATAGCCTACTTACTAGAACTAGATCTGGCCATTGCTAGTCTTTATGTCGTCTCCTACTAGACTCCTGTGATAGAGTGAGAGTCTTTAACACCAAGATTCAGTTAGACCTTCATTGTCTAATTAGGTTTAGATAACATGTACTTGGAATTTAATTAAAAATTAACACTAAAATTCGCAGAAAACCATCAAACTTGAAATAGATCTAGATTTCTAGATCAAATTATTCTTGTGAGTAGGCTGTAATAGTTCTACGAATTGTTCTTACTTTGAGTTAGAAGAGCTGCTTTACAAAAGTGCTTCCCATCGTGTTGGCACATTATTGACGGCATTTTTCCTGTGCCAGAATGCCTGTGTTTTTTTTAATAATGGAATCTCCTCCAGGATTAGTGGCCTTGTGTTTTCCTTTTTTTCCTTTAGAAGGCGTTGCGTATTCGAAAAAGACATCAAAAGCATTTGTACTTGGTAAGGATGCAGCTACTTGAAAGCAGTAACGCCGGTACTAGCCCACTTGTCCGTGATTGGTTAATAATAGCAGTGATGACACAGGGGGATTTCCCTTTGGATTCGTCATGTTTTGTAAACAAAGCACTATGGCGTTTATCACGTTCTGACAAAAATGCAAAAGTTTGAAGAGCTGTAGCTGTTGGATATACTGGATTTTGCATACAAAATTTGAAAAGTCATACTCAGTTCACGAGATAGAACTGTGACACAAGCTTGTCACAGAAATTTCAAAAAGGCGTTTATTGCGTTTTGCGGTCAACCCTTCACGTAATATTTCCTTTGGAGACTTTGATGCTGTTGTTCTATGGTGATATAAGCCAGTGTCATCAAATTTTTTTTTTTTCATGCTCAATCTTGAATGTGAATTGGGAGACGATTCAACCTTTATGAGATTAACATTAATGCTAGACCAAGTGGAAATACATAGTGGGAACAGTTTCTCCTTTTGCATGCTTATTAATTAGGTGAAAAAAAAGAAAATAATTTAAAGGAAGAAAAAAATAAAAAGGGACTAAATAATTATGTGATGAAGTAACTAAATGAATGAAAATGAAATGGATAAAGCACTATACCTTATCAAAACTAAAATACACAAGAAACACATCTTTTATGTTCAGCAAAATTTAAGGGGTAAAATACCATTCTGATTTCAGGCTGACTATTCCTCTGCCTTTCACCAACTTACTCAAAGTTTGCTGGCTCTGGGACGCCCTTTGCCGACATCCAAAGTTGACCTGTTTTCAGGGGTGGTTTGGCAAATTCTCCGCCAAGGTCTCAACCGCCTGTATCTGGGGCGCTGGTTGGCAAGCAGGGCAGGAAGTCTAACAGGGAAGAACAGTGCTGATGTGAAAGAATCTGCAAGAGATGCTGCAAATGTATTTCATACTCTAAACCAACTTCATTTGACAGGTAAATTTTAGATCTCTCACAGTAGTTTACAGAAAAAGTGATAAAATCATCATTTTATTTTTTTGAGAATTTCATTTTGAATTTCATGATGCAAATGCTAAGGCGGGTCCAGCACATATATGTTTATATCTTATAATGGAGTAAATAACTTAGTTTTTTGTTTTTGTTGTTGTCTTCTTTAAATGAATTTTTTATTTTTTTTTTAATTATTGAAATAGGCCTATATATTTTTTTTAATGTATGTTCTCCTTACTATTGTATTTTGACAAGCTGATTAAAGTCTGTCTTCATTGCAGACTTGAACTGAGAATTTCCTGTCCACAAAACTTTTATACAGATATCATTTGAAATTTTGTCTGTATAGGTCATGTAAAAGGAAGTCGTCTTTGGGGGTTGAATCTTGCTCTCAGTGCAGTCAACATAGGTGAAGCTGCAAAGGATGCTCTCCCCAAATTTGAGCTTGCAAGAATCTATGCCACAGCTGCCCTTCAGATCAAAGCTTCTTTGCCAGAGGGATGCCAGTTTGTTGCCGTAGGTGTCGCAAAAAATTTTTCTTTCTTTTTTTTTGTTTTCTTAAATGTTTGAAATAATGGTAGAGTTATATCAGATCGTCGTTTTCTCATCACTTGCAGTAAATTGTAAATGGAAAATTAATACTGCTCACTTAACAAACTCTTCATGAATCTCTGGACACTTATTATTTTTATTAATCAGAAAAAGTAGGTTAGTAGAAAAGATAGTTACTGTAGTTACTGCAGAAGTCATGTACATAAAATTGTGTAGTATTGGGATAACATAAAATTTTAAAAGTTGATTGTTTATTTTTTTCCAGCGCTATTTCCTGAGTCGCGCTCGCCACATCTGCAAGAAGAATGGAGATCAAGTTCCATCTGATATCCAGTGGCTTTGCCATCCTGAAGGTCATCGCTTCTTTGTTGACAGTGTGAAATTTGAGGGCACTGAGAATTCTATCTTCTCATCCAGGGGCACTGATGGTAAATAGTGGCCATTATTTGTCAGTTAAACTGTCTTTTGAGAAACTTTCTGATATTATTGGCACTATAGTTTGATATTGTATTTCCCCCAAGGATGAATTTATGTCATCTATTGTGTAAGCATTCTCTGTAGATTTGAGAGTGTTGATCTCCCCAAAATAAAAGACGTAAAATATCTTTTTAAAAAACTTTTTAGATAATCTGTGTTGACGTAAAAGCTGTATTTCTTGTTTCAGTTGATCCATTGGCTCGAGTCACCCAGGCTTTCCGTGAACATCTTTTGGAACAGGCACTGTTCAGCCTGGTTTCTCCTCGTGACCCCTGGAAGAAGAATAGACAGAGTGAGCCTCTCCTGTACGCCCAGCTGTTGTCTGAGTGCTCATGCCTGAGCTCCGGCAATGTTAGTGCCAGTGCAGAGTATGCAGGAATAGCAAAAGTGGCAGGTATGATTAGTGTTAACAGTGCTCTATTGAAATTTCAGCAGCTAAACTTTACTGAGCTTTTTTGTTAGCTGAATACAAGCACAAACATTTTTATCTGTCCATCAGGAAATAATGTTGTAAGCAGTGTCACAATATATAGGAAAGCCGAAACCGGTATGAAAATTTGTTTTATTTTGCTGTGAAGGGTATGTTTTCAGAGTAAAACATTTGACTTGACAGTTATCAAAATAGTAAAGATAATCACTGAAATTCAAAATGCAGTTCAAAATATTTTTCAGTATTACACCGTGAACGCTTTTGTTCCAGCATGTGAACAGCAGGAGAAAAAATTATTTTAATAAACTTTAATGATAAATATCATTTTTGACTTGAGCTTAGACAAATATCAGTTTTTGTTTTGTTTTACAAAGGTGATTTCTCTTTCAATCCAGAATTGGATGAAGTTGCACTCTGGTGGTCCAATATTGTCTCTGTGGCTCATTATTGGTTGATGGGAGATGATGAAAATGCTTCTAGAAACTATTCTGTTCTGGATGTCTTCCCAAAGAAATTGCATGGTGTTGAGTATGTGTCCACAATTTTTTTGTTTGTTTGTTTTGTTTCGTTTTGGTATTTTCAAGGAATATTTAATTATTATTTTCTTTCACCATTTTGTTGATATTGCTGCAAATGATGTTAAATGGCTCAACAGCGAGTGACACAACTGAACTAAACATTTGCTGCTCATTGGAGCATCTATCTGGCCATAGCAGCAGTCTAACATATCTTAGCTGCATGGAATATTAGAAATTGATGAGACTAATGTGAAAGTTACGTATATCATCAGATTCTTATACATTAGATCACCATTCATTGTAGAATTATTTTCAGTGGAATTATATAACTGACTCAGTTTATTTCATTTTATTTATTTGTTTTTCAGTGACCCCTTGCCAAGAGCTGTGTATCTAGCTTTCAAAGCGAGAAAAAATGTCATTGTGCAGCCAGAATTGAAGAACCTGCGAGCCTCCATCAGACAGTGTGACCGAGCAGGACGGTTATTGAGAGAAAGCCTGAAGCTTGCTTATACAGAAGAAAACATAACTATAATCAAGGTAGGTACTACATCAGTGTTGCCTAGAGTTGAGCAAAGGTCACATGATATCTCTTTCATATTTCATGTAGAGTTTGATTGACCATTTGAATACTGCACAGTCCGTTATGTTGTTGCAGCAATTGTTTTTTATTTTCTATTGCATTAAATTGTTTTATATTCAGCCAGGTATCATGGACTCATGGATAATTAGTTACAGCACATGATCTCGAATCACTAATTCCATTGGAATATACACCGTATGACAGGTTGAGACCTTTCCTCCTCTACATTCTTCAATTTATGGGAGACTGGGCCCAGTGTCAGCAAAAGACTACAGGATGTGATTGTTTATCCAAAGATGCCAGCAGTGGTGCATTGTAGTTGCATTGCGCTGTATTTACAAACCGCAGTGCCTCTGCAGTGCAACCACTGAGGTATCTGTTATCATCATCTGCATTCTTCTCTATCAGGATGCCACTTTTCAAGTTCCTGTGGAATTTGAAATTAATATGAAGGCAAAGCATTTTTTAAAAAAAAATGACAATTGGTTTTAATATGGAATTTGATATATAAAACTGTATGGTAAATATTCAGTACTGAAATAAACAAACTCTATTCCTCTTTTCAGAGCATACAACTACTGTTGTGTGACTGGCTTTTGACAACCCGCACAGATATCTGGGAACTGGGCAGTGAGGATGGTACAAGTCGTCCAGCCTCCCAGACTGAATTGATTGCATTCCAACAAGATCTTGCCAGCTTGCAAAAGTTGTCACATAAAATGAAGGCAGCATTACCTAAAGTGAGCATACTTATTTTTATTTTTAAAAATTATTTTATGTACTGACATTTCTTTGATAAAGAGTTGCGTACTCATGACCTGATTTATCTGAGAAACCTGTACAAAATATGAGATATGTAGAAAAGCAATAGTAATCACTTTTAGTATATTAAGGTATTATCTTCAGATATATTTCATGCCTGGTCTGACTAAATTTCTCTGTTCTCTCTGCTAGGTCAAGTTGCTCAGAAATCATCCTATTTTTTTTTTTGATGTTTAAAAAAAAAAAAAAAAAAATACAAAAAAAAAAAAAAAAACAAAATAACAACTCACACTCATCCTTGTCAATGGGTTTTTTTGCCTGAAGCAACTGCCAGAATAATGGCTGGTGCCAGCCCAGCCCGTACTCAGCAACTGCTGGATAGAAGCATAAGGCACAGAGCTACTCCGGTCCATCAGTCACAGGCAGACAAAGGTGAGAAAATCTTGATTTTTCTGAATCTTCAGTTCCAGTAGAAAGAAACAGATTGTTGCAGTTAAAGGAATATTATTCGCAGAGGAGAAATATTGGTGTAGATCTAATAATTATGAAGACTGAATGCTGTCTAGAAATGTTCTCATACCAGTTTTCTTAGGGCCAGTCTGCTCATTTCATACATTTGATACCAGTGGGGGAAGGTGCACTAATACAAGTTCTATACAAGATATAAGCATCTTTCAGTAAAGTAGGAGGAAAAAAAAATGTTTTAGCAGAAGTGGAGTTATTTTGAATCATTTTAAATCTTCACAATATTGAATGATGAAAGTCAAGCAGTTGATTGGTGCTCTTGTTCAGCAAGTTTAGAAAACATTTGCAATGATGTTTTAAGTTGTGTACCACTTGCTTATGTTTTGTTCATGACATGGATAGCAGATCTCCCCTTCAGTAATTATTGATAACTGAACCCACTTATACACCATAGAAGGACATGAGATGTGTTGTGTGGAATGAAGGTGAATGAATGCAGTCTTAAATATTGGACATTTGAGTTGTGTTGGGTTTATATTTAACAGCACATTAACCTGGTCGTAGCTGCATTGCGCCAAAGATGTTAATGATAACATATAGGAATAGAAAAACGTATAATAATATAACAATGTATAATGGCGATTATCGAAGAGTGGAAAAGGTAATTAAAATTACCAGGATGTCAACATAAATGGTTGGACTCATGGTTTGTCTCATGTTAACAGTTTCCCAGTCATTATAGGATGAAAGTTGTAGATTTTTGTATAGAGGCCTATAGCACGGGAGGAAATCCTCAACTTTTGTCACACTTCATTGCAGACTTGTGTGAAGATTCACAAGATGAATGTCCTGAGAGAGAAAGAGCAGCAGCCTTATTGATGGCCGGGCGACATCTGCCCTCCAGCATCACAGGAGGCACCAGTGAGCGAATCAACCTGATCAAAGAGGCAAGCAAAATGTACGAGGCCTTAGGTGACAAAAAGTCAGTTCAGATTTGCCGGAAAGCTCTGCTGGAGATGGACGAGTCCAAACAATGTGCAGAAGTTTCCTTAGCCACATGTTAAAAGCATTTTCTGTCAAAAAAATCTCCACTTATGATGTTGAAATAGATAGTTTCATGCACATCTTATAAAAAATCCCATGTTTGACACATTCATTTTGTTGTATACATTCTAATGTATGATGAAGAGATGTATTAATTTTATGGCAGGTTTTAATCCACAAGATTTATCTTATAGTTTTACTGTGGTCAAGAAATATCCATGTATGGCTTGAATGTTTCACATGGAGTGGCTGTTGTTCTAAAATTGTTCATTTTTTGTTGAGTGGAAGAAAAACAGGCTGTCTTATACTTTTTGTTGTTTTTATTGGACATTTCTTGTTCTAATCATTATTTATTTCCAGCACAGAGGAATTAGTCATAATTAGCAGCTGTGCGAGGTGTATGTCATTTTATCGTTGTATATGATAGATGATGGAAAGTTAGAAAATGTGAGAGTTCATTGAAATTTCGTTGTTTGTACCGAATTGCATGGATGATGCAGTTATTTAATTTAAAACCATCCATCTGTTATGGTTTGAATTTGAAAAGTCCAATTCTTTGAGTATCTGTCCAAAGCTAGTAGTTGTCTGTTGCTTTAGACATTTTATCAATTTGGTTGAGACATTTTATCAATTTGGATAGAGACTAATGCTGGCCTGAGAATAAAATAAAAAACAAAAAAAATTGGAAAAACAGAGTTTTAAGAATAAAGAGGAACAAGCAATATTTAGAATCAGTTTGTTCCAGGATGAACTATTTTTAATACATGAAATTTTATGAAGAAATATTAGCTTTTTCTGAGTGTTGAAATCATTGCATAGGGTGATCATTGTTATTTTTGTTTTTATAGTTATGATTGTGAATGCTGCCTTATAAATATTGCATTGTCAATGAAACTTTGTTGAATACTCACAGTAATATGTGTTTATTAAATTTTTGTTTTTTCCCTTTTGAAACCTTTGACTATTCTGTGTGACATGAGAATGAATAAACATTTTGTGTAAACCGATTTATATATTGTTGTTTGTCTTTGATGGTTTTTGTCTGTCTTTCTCTGATGATTAAGTTTGTACAGCAGATACATACCCAAAAAATATAGCTGACAGGGTTCTAATACCAGCAGTATCCATCAGTATCTATTCTGCCAAACATTTATGCAAGAGAGAGCAGGAATGATTTTTCACATGTCCAACTACATGTATTTCTCTTGCATTTGTCGGTCATATGTCTTCTTAAAGTTTTATCCATTTTTTTTATCTGCATATCTAAGCAGATTCCTTTTGCCAGTCCAGATCAGTTGAACAAGCATTGTATAGATGGCTAAAATCATTTTTTTTTTCTTTCTTATAAGTCATTCACTGTAAGAGGAAATCATTTTTGTTACATCCTGTAAATTTTTCAGGATTTTCCACATGGAATTTCAAAACAAGTAGCACAAAAATGATGTTTAAAAAAAAAAAGACTAAGTCCAACAGTCCTGCTGTTTTAGCAAAGGAAAATAATTGAGCTGATAAAAACAATCCCCTTTGGCATTAGGACGTGATAAACATACCTTTTGAAAGGGAGAAGAGGGGGAGGAAAGCTATGAAAATTTATTTCGATCATTTTATATGTGACATTGTGAAAAAACAAAATCACCATAAAACAGATTTTCCTGTAATAAACAAACCATTTGATCTAATAATATTATATAGTAGTACATCTGCATGATATTGCCCTTGTTTTTGCTCCTAGTACATAAAATTAAGGTGCCTATATTTTTTTCAGAGTGAAGCTGTAGTTTATACATCCGCGCTCAGCCTGTATTTACGAGAGAGAGAGATCTAATCCAAATTAAATTGCTGCTTTCACATGTTCATTCTCCATTTCCTTTGTTTTGAAATCACACTAATGCTTAAAAGATGGAACTCCAATATCACTTTCTTTAGGATTAGATTTCACACACATACAAACTGAACTGCTCTATGCTGAAATCGAAAATGGACCTTATTTTTATCAACGTAATAATCAGGGTAATCTTGCGTTCTTCACTAACAAGGCAGGCAATAGTTATGATGCGGCATTCAAAACAAGGCGTCAAATAGACTTGAATTTTTTTTTTATATCATCTTTTATGGAGAGATAGAGATTTAGATTTTTCTTGATTTTTGCATTTCAACATGAATAGGCCTATTTTCAATAGCAAGACTTGGATTGGATCAGTTATGAAGAAAGGCACATTTTTTTCACTCATAATTTTATAATCTTAAAATAAGTTAAAATCTGATCAGCTATCACAGATAAATTCATCAGAAATTTACTGCTATCATTCCGATGTTGAGTTATCTAGTAAGATAATTTTAAAGTCTCATAATTTGGCGTGTCACATTAAAAACTGATAAAAAAAAAAAAGAAAAATTCTTTTTTTGATGTATGAAAAAAAAAACTGCTTACCTACCTGAACAGTGATATGCTAAGTAGATGACTAGCTACACCATGCACATATCCAGAGAGAATTTTCAAAATATCCTGAAACCATTTGAGATTTTATGTATTTTTAGATTGCATATTTTTTATCTTGAAATCCAATATGGCCGCCACTGATTATGCAATATAGATAATTTTCTTGTTGTTTCACGTTAGAACGGATGATATGATTCTACCAGAAATGAAAATAATTTAAAAAATGAAATAAATCATTTGCGATTTTTAAATTTTGGCCTTTCCCCCACCTCCCGTTGTGCTCTCCCCTCATCCCACTACCTTTCTATCCCTCTGAAACACAATCTAGAGGCGACACCCATTGAATTCTGTAGTGAATGATAGTTCTGCAATAGGCGGTTTACCTTTTGTCCTAAAAAAAAAAAAAATCTTTTGTGAACTTTATGCACCAGCGTTTACGAGACGGAATGATGTATTATAATATTCAAAACGGCTGTCATAGTCTTAACCCTAGAAAAGTAGCGAAAATTGCGGATGTGATAATCTTTCTACAGTGATATAAATTCATATTTAGAAAAAAAAAAGGATTGGGGGGTGGGGGGGGGGGGGGGGGAAGGGAGGAGGGGGCCTCCAAAACAAAATTTGTGAACACAAGGTTTGAACAGATTTG
>JBCEWB010046969.1:0-14341 GCA_039654565.1 Peronia peronii | reverse complement strand
CAAACTCAAATTGCGCTGTGAACGTAAGGGGGTCTATTTTAAGACTGCCTGAGAATTCTAAAAATAGCTAACGTCAAAGTCTTTACAGCGACGGAAATCGCAAACTCCCTATTATAACCGTAAACATGAGCTCATAAACTTCTTATTTTGTCACCCCTATAATCGAGACCAGCAGATATAAAATAGCGTTTTTTGTTTATTTGTTTTGTTTGTGTGTTTGTTTGTTTTTGTTTTTGTTTGTTTTTTTTTTGGAGGGGGAGGTTTGTCTGTTTTTTTTTCTTTTTGTTTTTTGTTTTGTTTGTTTGTTTGTTTGTTTTGTTGTTGGTGCTGTTGTTTGCTTTTATTTTTTATTATTATTATTTATTCACTTCTGTTTAGATGTTAACTAAAGACATTTTTTTTTAGTTTGAATATTTTCATTGTGCTTCCACGTCTGTATTTTTTTTTTTTAACTGATGTAAGTAATAGAAGATTTTCTCGACCAGCGAGTTCTGTTGTGACTGCAGTATGTTTTCAACCAGAGTAGCGATTTGCAGTTCATTTGATAGAATAACTTTTCAGAACTAAAGCATTGGGTCATTATGCAATGACAGCTGTGATAACTAGCAAATTAATTGCAAAACAATACAATATGTGAAGATATTCGTGTCATTAACCATACGAAGCTTTCAGATTTCTAGAATGGTTCAAAATATGTATAATGATTGAAATGCATGTTTAAAAAAATAAGTGATTAAGTTTAACATTTTATTCTCTGTGCTTATATTGCCGTCCAGCTTCAGCTGGAAATTTTGTCACATTGGCTGTGTCAAAGTCAAAGCATACGTGCAGCCCAACAATGGCCTAGTGTTACTGTTAAGGTTAGCAGTGGCCTGTATGAGGCCTTCTATTGTTAGTGTTACAAGGCCAGTCCGGGCCTAGCTTTCGAAATCTGCTTAGTATTTCATGTTGAATGAGTCCCAAAGATCTCTAATTTAATTAAAGAAGAAAATCGCTCGTCTTTTGATTGACAGTCCAGTCAGTATATATAAGGTCCATCTCTGACTAACTTTCCATTGTAAAACAACAGAAAACAATGGATCGCTATTTCTCCTTTTGCATGATTTCATGTACACTTTGAATTGAAGTGATTATAATGTTAAACTCCCCTCAGCTTGGTATAGGAGTCGGTCAATAGCTTATGTAGGCACGAGGTGACTTAAAAGCTCCCAGTAACTGAATTGCACATGTGGGCCGTAGCGTATGTAAGACTCTATATTTTTGTTCAACCTAGCCCATTTCACTCTCCCGTTTGCTGGTATATTATGGCTGTCGACAGCCAGACATGTACTCGTTAATGTCTATTATCTATTAAAATGAAACTCAAAAAGAGTCTTTCTCAAAGAGCCATAGACTTTCCAGTTTAATATGTTAGGCCTTTGCACATTGACTGCTCTACTTCAAAGGGCTATATCCACTAACATGCCACTCTTTGATACAATCCCTCCCCCCTCCCCGCTCACCAAGTGGAGAGACTAGCACCAATACCAAGCTCTTGACCGACTCGACCCATCGCCAGTTCCTCCGCAAGTTTTCCATGGCCAGGCTGTTCTCGTGGGGCAAGACATGAGATGGACGCCCTTGTGCTGCATGTCCACTGCTCTGTGCAAGGCCTAGACTAGTTCCATGTTAGTATTAGCGGTATATCTAGCTGGTATTTTCTGAGGCTAGTTCCAGACTGTACACATGATTAGCGGTATTATTAAACCCCTGTCAGTAGAATTAGTAAATATATTTTGGCCGGAATATCATTTATTGTCCTATTTCTTGACCCTGTTCAAGCCAGTTGGATCTTAGAAATATGTGATGGTAGCTCTTGAATGCCCGGGAGTATTCATTTATACCCTGAAACCTTTATACAGGTTACACTTTAATGTATAAACTATACGTTACGTTCTATATACGCTTTCAACCTCCTGGTGAAGGTTATCTCGTATAAACTATAAACGTAATTGGAGAGAGCCTGAATCTTTTTTTTTCCGTATGATCTACACCAGACCTCTTGGCCTTATTTTGTTTATATTATACATTGTGCCCCCAGAATAAAACTACCCGATAGCTTCAATCGGCTGAACATGAGAAAGATATTTTGTGAGGACTAGAAAGATCAATTATTTGAAAGTGGAATCTATGTATAGATTGGGCTTTACAAATCAAGAGCCATGACAACTATCATCACATGACTGAAACAGGTATGAGTTATCACCATGTCAGTATTAGATTATATAGCTCATGTTTTGGTTTGCTGAGGCGAGGTGACGGTTTGCAATGGACTTTTCTTAATTAGTTCTCCAATGTAAGAAGAGAGTCACAGGTACTTTTTTAGACTTTATTTCTGGTTTCTCAAAATAGCTCAGCCTGTTTTGAAGTCTGGTCTGTCATCACGTTCTTTCCAGCCACTGGTCTGCTTCAGGAAAAATGTTAGGACTAAGCACAGCATCATTGATTGGGCAAAGCGTTTCACTTGGTTTTTGCAATTCGGAAATGTGTCATAAACGAAAAAAAAAAAAAAAACCAAGGGTCATAGTTCAGGCGATTTCATGTCGTCTCGAAGTGGTGGCGTCTCTTAAGAGAGATGACAGTGGAAAGTTAAATAGTCACAATGCAATCAGTCACACAGACACCTCCTAAATTTGATCATCTGAAAGGTCATCGTTGTCGGTCATACCCGTTTTAATATTTATATTCTTCTGCAGGAACGAAACACACTGTTCTTTATATGTGTACCACACGTGAGGCGTAGATTAGAAGTTCTATTATTAAACAACATTATAAATCCTCATCCACCAATCCCTCCATTATTTTTGTGCACTCAAAGGGTCAAATTGAGTGCTGTCCGAATATGAAAAGACTTAAATTTCCTGATAGTTGGCCAAAACCCATTGACACCTAACAACGTGAAGTATATTATCGTTATTGACAGCAATATTGTTTGAGCTGATGAGAAAGTCTATACGCATTGTATACCCTGTCCTGCGGAACGATGCACAAATTGTTTGGTTTGTAATGTCAAGGAAAAGTGACAATCTGACAACCCATGTACATGCATTATCTAAATATGGCCTTGAACATTTACAGTATTTTGATTTCTTTGAGATGCCAGCGTTCTTTTAGGAATAGAAGGATTAAATGGCTTTTGATGTTTGCTTTTGCATGTTGTTTTGCGAGCTCTATGAAGTTTTTGGTCTGTTTCAGGTCTCAGAAGTTATTGTGGCTTTGTAAATCTGTTGTGAGCTGTTCCACCATTACCTATCATGAGTCACTGATTGCTTGTGTCTGTTTGGATTTCTTAGACTTCTGCAGTGATGCAAACTGAGTAAAATAGATTCAAACTTATGCTCTCAGATAAGGCACATGTATTTAGTGAACAACATTAGTGTCTCTGCTTACCTCTCATTCCAATTTCACTTGGAAAAATTGTGACACTTTACTCTTGAAATTGGGGTGGTGGAAAGGGGACGGGAGACTACAATGTTTTCCGATGTGGAACATGTAGACGACATTGATTAGATATCACAAAAATCATATTATTATTTTTCAAACTGTAAAATATTAGCTTCATAAATTCATTAAACCTCCATAAGAACAGACCTTTTTTTCAGGTTTTGTTTTTTCAGATTGCCTCAAAAGTGTTGGGGTTGGAAATTTGGGGGAGGATGTTGGGGGAGGGGGGGGGAGGAACTTAACCTATGCGTAATATGCTAAACATTCTAATTCGAAAGAAAAACAAAACACCTTTTATTCGCCCGAGCGACACAGAAAAAGCTGAGGCTTTGCAACTTTGTACAGATTGCTTAATATGAGGTATTATGATAAGTTTAAAAATTATAGATTGTCTACGCACATAGCTATTCCACAACAGCCAAACAATTAAGCTCGGTAGCATAGCCCCATCAGGAAGACATGTGCATAGGGAGATCTGTATTGAACAATGTAATATTCTGGTCAAACATCACCTCAAATACATGTAGCAAGAAATGGTTTAATTTAGCACTTTCACAGCCAATCAATGACCCGTAACGTCCAAATAATTTTTGCTATAAAGTATAGCATTCATTAAACCCATTGTGTTGATCTCAGTGAGATTTGACTTAATATACTGTTGAATAAATGTACATTTTCGTAAATGATTAGAATTTTTTATTATTATTATTATTTATTGAATAAATAGACGTCATTGTTTATTGTTTTGTAAATTAAGAGCCAAAAATTGTAAACAATGAATTTTTTGTTTGAATTATATCGTTGACTTTTGTGAAAGTTTGTTAGTTCACGTATGTATTGATTCTTTTGTTTGCTTTTAAAATCGTCGCGGGGAGTGTGAGGTTTTGTGTGAAAAATGACGAAAGACGACAGATGAAGAGCAAAACAGACGATGGGGCAGAAAATATTTTTAATATAAGAAAGAACTGAAGACCTGTACGGAAATATGGATGCCACTCAGTTTCCAGTTTGCCGGATTTTTATATTTATTCTATGGTTAGTCTAAGAAAAGAAAAGTGTTTGGTATTCAAAGTCCTCTTAATTTAAAATAGTGTCCACAGGATCTAAATTCGTTCAAAATATTAAGGTAAAACTATGCGACTTTCACCTGCAAATCAGTCAAAATATAACGTTTATAGCACGTACGCTCACAGTAAGGACATATTTCTGCTATCACTTCGGAGTATAGTCTGGAAATGTTTTTCCGTTTACATGTTTCTGGATGAAGTATAAAATGAATTGTCCAGTTACTGTTGAATATCAACTACATGATAATTTGTTCAGTTGTCTTTTTAGTTTTCACATAATTTGTGCAATAGTCTGTATGAAAAACAGAATATTCAGTTAGTTTTACAATTACACGTATCGTAAAATTTCAGACGTCTCTCAAGTAACAGTGTCGCTCAGCTGGAGAACAACCACACACAAGAACAATCCTTTTGTCTAGAGGCAAACAATCATTAGATCTCACTTTTATACATTTCCATTAATCATTATTTTTGCACGTTGTCGTCTTGGAAAAAGAAAGACATGAGTGGTTGATCTAAATTTTATTTATGTCCTTAGATACAGTCAAAATTAATATTCTTCCACCTTGTCGGTTGTTATGGAAACAGAACAAGAGTCAGTCCTTTTCATGTTTGAAAAGTTTGGTTATTTTCTATACATGTATGCACCACACTCCCTTTGCCGACTGAATGATGCTATCATTATCAACACTGAGTAGTTGATTACCAATTCGATTATTAAATGCTGTACATTTCATTGCCCATATTAAGCTCGTTGGTCACTGAAATCTTAGTTCACTTTTTAGCCTAAATTGTGTCACCATTACATGTAAGCCTCTCAAATGAAAATTTGATGCATTTATTTTTTCCTATTCTCTCTCTCTTTCAATCTCTTTTATTTTCTCTTTATCACTGAATTTTTTGTCACCTATACTTTTTATAACTTGTTTTGCTAGTTCAACACCTTTCATTTTCAGTCATTGAGTTTTAGATTAAAGTAGTGAAAAGACTGAACTTTATAGAATCACTTTATTTCACCTTTTAAAAGAGAAAAAATCCTCAGGGTTTGCTATTTCTCTGTTACCACTTTATTGAAATTGCATGAAATATTGTTAATTTTATTTTGATTATTATTTTTTCAATCCTTACGTTTTATTAAATTTTGTGAAGGTTTTCACAAGCTGCACTTTCTCTTGCTTGTCATTTTTTCTCTATCTGCTGATACGTTTGTTGTGTTGGTTGATGGCGATAAAATGTGAAATTTGGATGGTGTCTGGTATGGACAAAATGTTTGATGTGGTAGTGGTTGTTTTGTGTTTTGGTGAGGAATAAAGCACAACATCTTGCAGTAATAAAGGCATGAACTGGTGTAGCAACAGTTATAACTGAATTTGTCTTTTATTATCCTGACTTTTAATGTAAACGTTGAAAGCTGTTAGTATTACTGCTATTGAAAATGTTGAACTCCGATGATATTGATGGATAATATAAACTAAAAATGATAGACTTCCTCTCCACTACCATGGCTTCATATTATCATCCAATACCTGAACTCGGTACTTTGACCTGTTCTTACATTCTATATTTATATTTGCGAACTGAACAACATATCATGGTTAATGATCTCTTTTAAAATGTAAACATAGAGCTGAGCATTCCTAGTTCCTAACTGACTATAAAGGCTCACATAATTTAAGAGTCATTTGTCAAAAAATAAACCATCAAATCTTAGTAATACTGGCACACGTAAATGACCATGAAAAGGAAACGGATTTGTGGTGTTGAAATAATAAGTAGGTGGTAGTGGTTGATCTCTTTCTCTATCTGTCTGTCATTCTTTTTCCCCTGAGCCTTAGCAAGTTCTGACCGTGATCTTTGGACGTGCCCAAACCACCTCAGTTGGTGCTGTGGTAAGATCTTCACAGGGTCCACTGGTTTGCCTGAATAAAATAGGTCTAATGCACGAAAATTATACGCTCCGTATGTTTCTGTCTAAATCTAGCTGACGGGTACGTAAACGTTATGCGGGGTCGTAGGGCATATTTATGCTTTCATTGAGAAAGTGGGGTGGATTGAGGGAAATGTGTGTGTGTGGGGGGGTGGGGAGGGGGAGAGGGGAGGGAAGTAGCGGAGAGGGAGAGAGTGGCTGTTTAACTTATGAGGACATAGGCATCAGGGTACTAAATTCTGTCTGTTGGATTAAGTTGTAGCTGTAGGAGTTTATCTTTTCATGTATAAAAAATCACCTAATGTTTGTCAATCACAATTTTCCGAATTTACAAATTTCTTATAAATTTATTGGACTTTTTTTAAGTTAAAAAGATTGCGGATTGTTTTCATCAACTCTGCCCTGATAAACTTCTTTTTTTTTTTTACAATATTATTGCTTTTATTGTTATTGTTATTGTTGTTGTCGTCGTTGTCGTTATCGTTGCTGTTGTTGCTGTTGTTTTTGTTCTTGTTGTTGTGTTGTTGTCGTTGTTGTTGTTACTGCTGTTGGTAGCTGTTGTTGTTGTTGTTGCTGCTATTATTTTTGTTGTTGTTGTTGTTGTTGTTGTTCTTGTTCTTGTTGTTCTTGTTCTTGTTCTTGTTGTCTGGAAGAGAGAGGAGGTTGTTTAAATCATTTATATTTTTGTTTCCTTTTGTTTTTGTTCCTTGCTTTTCTTATTGTCACTGCTGACATTGACTTGTCAGTTTGGGTTTTATATTAACCTTTTCTTCCATTTATTGATTTTCCCATAATTCTAACGTTTCTATGCTCTACTCAAGCCTGCCACCTCGACCCCGCTCCAAAACCCGAAGAAGAAGAGGGGGAGTCTTATTCTGATCTCGTCTGAGTTTGACATGTCTCCTGGTACTAACCAATCACACGACACCGACCATGTGATCGAGCCAGTGATATGTCACGTTCACCCAGCTCTTTCCACCTCTGATGTGACACAACAGCAGCTGCAACAGTATCTAAGCACAGATTAATTCACTAATCATTTGTTGTATTCTTCTTCTTCTTCTTCTTTTTCTTCTTCTTCTTCTTCTTCTTCTTCTCTTTCTTCTTTTTCTTCATCCACACTAGTGTGTGTTCTAGTGTTCTAGCAGTCATACTGCAAATCCGTTTAACTTACTATGCCCTGAGATCTGGACGAACCATTTTCCCATGCACCCAGGGGATTCTGTGGGCTTTTTAAAAAATGCTAGTGAGAAAACTATAGCTCCTTTTGAAATGAAATTTCATATGACAGATATGAAGAGAGAATAAAGTTGTTGAGAACACTCGAGTCAACTTTAGACAGAGTAATTTTGAAGGTAACAAATACAAGTTCACAGAGAAAAACAAACAGCACACTGTCCTACAACCTTTCACAATGTGGTAACCACTGGTCGAACTGAAATGAAACAAGGACGACTATAAAGGAAATTACTCTAGTTATTTAACTTATTACTTATGTTATAAATTAAGGAAAAAAGTAACTTTTGCACCTTGTATTTAAAACATGCAGGACAAAATGTGAACAAAAAATTGTCATGATAAGAAGAATAGATTTTCATTATATGATGATTTTTCTTTTTTTTTTTTTCTTTCATTAAGCAGGTTTCAGACGAACAGAAGACAAGTCATTTGGCAAACTTATGAAAATAACTCATTTTATGAAAGTACTGTCTTTCTTGCTTCTTCCACAATTCGTGCGACACAGCAGAGACAACCATTCATTATGCTTCATGTACAGATTGAGTAATTTCCCCTTCTTACATCTCATATCAGCGTTACCGACACTGAACTATTACACAACGAAATCAACTAATTACTTCCAATATTGTTTTTATTATCACCACTAAGATCTCTTCGATACTGAAACAAAACTTTCCATCCAGATCTCGTAGACATTTTCCTGATTATTACAGCAAGCCTGTTTTGTAATGAGTGTTGTTCAGTTAAAATATTATTTGAAAACACTTGGGCAAGCTGAAAACATTAGCAACAAAGAGTGATTTCATTTGAAGATTGTCGTGAGACAAACACTTTCACAATGAAGTGTACACTGATCATTGATACCGTTTCTTCAGTGATGCCAACTTCAGAATAGCCGGAAAAAAAATCCCCACGTTTGATAGTGTTGGGGCAAGAGCGATCATTCTGGGTGTTGTGCATCTCTGAAAAGATCTGTAGAAACGGAAGCTGTCTTTTTTTGTCATGTGTCATCAACTCTTTTAATACTGAAGCGTTGCTCCGCACCAGGAACTTATGCGATCTACTATAGAATGGCTATTGCGCAAAGCGGAAACTCCATCAAATTTTTTACTCCGATTCAAGATCTAAATATGCCATCCAGAAAACATTTGCAGACCTACCATACAACAAAGAACACTATCACTGTGAAAAAAAAATGCAAATTTAATGGACATCAGTATAGATATATGTATATTTATTCTATTAGATCTGGGAGAAAGAAACACATCGCCAAACTAGGGAGTACGACAAACGAATTAAAACGAGAGGAACACCATCAAGGAAGCAGAAAGTGTTTTAAATTGAAAAAAAAAAAGAAAAGAAACATCACGGTCTTCTTTCTGTCTTCTGGAACAGAGTGAAGTACATGTAAACGCGATCTTAACGTTTTGTGTTTTTTAATAAGATAGCGGCTAAAATAGTCCAGATATTTATCACTGATATAATCGTTATCACTTTATTATTATTATTAACTTACTACCGACGTTTGTCTGCTTTGCAAGAGGTTTTAAATTATAAATTATTATCATTATTATTATTAATGTTATTATTATTATTATTATAATTATTATTATTATATTCTGTCAGAGCAGCAAGCACACCTAGGGCCGAAGACATAGTAAACCCTTCAAAGTGAAGGATTGACATAAAGCACCGTCAAAATATATGACAAATAAAGACATGAAGACTGGTGCAACCACAGTGTCATCTCACTGCTGGAGAAGAGTCGGACTGAAATGCAACTGGTTACATTTGAAAATTTGACGGATCAAGGACGAAGATATTGGCAGACAGCGAGTCGCCATTGACGCTTTACGGCACTCACTTTGAAATTTGAGAGAAAGAAGCTAGATTTTGAACGTTTTATGAGAGAAAGAAGCTAGATTTTGAACGTTTATGTATTGGTCAAATCAGAAAAAAAATAGATATCTTTTGAAATCAGCATATTAAAATTAGCAAATTGAAGCGTACATTTTCCGACTCAATACTTTAGTCAAAAGAAAATTGTTATTTCCAGCTCCATTTTGACAGCAGGTGACTGGGCTTGCTGTGGTAGGTCTATCGAGAATATTATATTTTGGCTGGAAGGAGACACTTTAGCAGACCCACCATGATCACTTTTTCGTCCTTCTATTAAATGGCAGCGAGACGGATGGATTTACCGTATTTCCAATCCCAGCCGGACAGTGGTAGACCTTTTTGGAGACGCGAGGCAATCGGAATGATGCTCTTTTCTAGGTAATGTTCGGGGAGGTTTCCTACCTATTATGAATTGTTCGTCAGCAAGAAAATGGTATGTGAGAGGAATGTTCACGTCTTTGACAAATGTATGTGTCACAATTTCTCATCGAATTCAATGGTTATTTTGTTCTTGTGAAATTATCCAGCTGGTTTCAAATATGTTCCATCTGGCACGTTTGTGATATTGTTCACCAGTATTCGTAGGAAGATGATCAACTCGAAACAAAAGCCGAGAAAAAGCATTTCGTCTCATTACCGAAAAGGTTGAAAATCTACTCTTTACATATTAGATGTTATGTCAGAGATGAGTGTGAATCATTATGTAATAATACAATGGCCCAGTCCCTTCACTCTCTATGGTAATAGTTTCTACAACTGATGTAAGGCTGTTGTTGTTGTTGTTGTTGTTGCTGTTCTTGTTGTTGTTGTTGTTATTATTATTATTATCATTGTTGTTGTTGTTGTTGTTGTTGTTGTTGTTGTTGTTGTTGTTGTTGTTGTTGTCGTCGTCGTCAAGCCTTTCAGTCCAAAGAAAGTAAGATTGTCACAAGTATAGGTGGTTCCCTGTTCTTTGGTGAGAATTTTTGTGGATAGCAATTTGGAATTGGAACTTTTGCCCGGACAGTGGTATTCCGCCTACTCTTCAGCGATTTTTAACTGGTAAGGGTTCTTTAATGTGCGTAGCTTTCATACGGGCCTCCGAAATATATTCGCCCTTCTCCGAGAAGGTTAGACGTCGGCTTGCCTAGCCAGAGGAAGTCAGGGGACCGTTGAGTCACTGAAAAATGCAGGTTCTAATTTTGGAAGCTTCCCATCTTCAGGATGTGAGATGTTCGCCAAGTAGCTGACGCCTAACCTCACGGCCACTGCAACGCTCCCGGCTCCCGCCTCCCATCTCCATGATGTAAGAGCTGTCATAGAAAAATATATATGGATATGTTTTATCTAGCATTTTTTGTCTTAATACACTTATATAGCCTAATAATTGTGTTGATATTTAATTCTTTTGTTTTGCTACTTTTAGATTTTTCACCAGTGCGTCGTGTAAACAGATCTTATAGCATTAATTTGTGGCATATAGTGTATGTGCATGCGTGCGGCATGTGTGTGTGTGTGTGCGTGCGTATTTGTGAGTGAGTTGGGGGTGAGGGGAAGAGGAGGAATTGAAGAGGAGGGAGGGAAGTGAGCAGACACTCAGCAGATCTGTCTCCATATTATAACATGCAGAAGTAATGACTACACACTGGTCATTCATCACTGAGTCAGAAAATCAATGTCTCAATCAGAGATTGAGTAAATCGGTGAGTCACTGAAAAGTCCAGCGAACACCATATACTAGAACTTCGCCGCGGTCCGTTCGACATGTAAATACTAAGTTTATAACACCTTTGAAGACAAGGATATCTGTGAGATATTCACCTCTGTACAATTTTATCAACAATGTTTGATTCACCGAAGTTCTATAACAATACCTGTTAACATTTCCAACCTTATGGTTATCACTGCCATTTTAAACATATCAATCTTAGCAATCTCGTATGCTATAAAGTACCAAACCGTAAAATCCGTTTCTTTACCAGCAGTTATTCGGTAGATATTTCGTACTAAGTGATAGTAGAAAGTGCATTTCATACAGTCTTCTTGCAATAATGATGATAAAAATTTTCTTTTTTTTCTGGAATTGACTTTTCCGTTAGGCTAGACTATGGACATGCCTGTGGTTTACAGACTTTATTAATGTTTGCTTAAGGACATAGCTACCAATGCAGCAGCTAGAAATATGTGCTGATCAAGCCGTTTTCAACCGTAGACTTAATAGGACTACTTCTTCCTTAGCCCTTACTTTAAGCTCCGGCTGGAGTCATCGAGACTCCTTTTAAGGAGTTGTGCACCAGTCTTCTCCTTTCCTGACAGGTGGTGGGTCTCTGCGAACGTTTTCCTGGTCCATTCTTGAATATTGCTAATCCATCTTTTCCTTTGCCAACCTCTGTTTCGCTCCCACTCTTTTGTTCCTTACAGTACGCTTTCAGCAAGGCAACTGGATCTCGTTGTGTGACCGTATTGTCTTAATTTCCTTTTCCTATCCTTGAAGCCAATGTATTCTCTCATGATTTTGCGGACCTGTTCATCTCTAAGTTGCTGAAATGTTCAAGATGTTTCTGTATTTCTCATTTTCAGCATTTGAATTTCAATTGCTACTCCGTTCTCAGTGCCCATGTCTCTCATACACTTGTGAGCGTTAGTGACATTGGCGGTGGTAAATTATGTAGGAGATCCTGAGAGGTTTTAATTCTAAGTCATCTGCTCAATAGGTGGCCATGCAACTGACCAGTAGTGCTTAAGTCTGCTGCTAGCGACAGCCTCAGAAAAGCCCTTCTTCCTTCCTATCCATTAACGGTCTGGTGATTGGGACGTTCAGTAATGACGTCCACCGTTAGACTACATCATTTGTCGCGAACCCTTTCTATCGTTTGTGACTGTGAAAAGCTGAGGTCTGTCCACTTTTACGTGCAAGCCCATCTTTTTTTTTCTTTTTTTTTCTACCTAAGCCTGACGTTTCCTGTTATACCAAAAAGGTGGAAGTGTTAAATGTTGCTTTATGTGGGAAAGTCGTAACTGTGTGAAATAAGGTGGTTGACTTCTTTTCTAGAGTATGACTTTATTTTGCTGCACATTGTTCATGTTTGTTTTATGTTGATTACTTCACATGTTTCAGCAGGGAGTGAAAATTGGCACGCAGCATTGCTTTAGTCATTTGCTAAAATAAATAAATATGTGTGATTTTTTTCCAACTCGTGTTTTGCTAATGCGTTTTCTTTATTACTTTGAGAGGAGTAGTCAGAATGCCAACTGAAAAAGAGAGATGCCTGCATGACTACCAATCTGTCTTAAAGAGTTAATGTTTGAATCTGTCTCTTGAATTTGAAAATAAGTCGTTTGCAAGTTTTAGTTGTACAGTAATGTCTATCACACATAATCAACAGTAAAATACAGCTATATATTAATATCAAATCTATGTGAATAATTTGTTGCATGTAAGTCAAAAGCATATAAATAATTTATTTCCTGGTGAGTGGTCTTGTTGTATGCACTACCAATTTAAATCGGAAGATATGATACATAACTATACAGTCGGTAGGATTGCAGTGACAGGGTGAATGACAAGAAGGAACCGACCAGAGAAAAATCATAAGACTTATTTTTTTAAACTTAATCTCTTAATCAATTGTCAAATGCTTCAGTCACTGAACAGTCACCCAGATATAGATATTGGCAAATTATTGATATGCGAAACTGGATGGGCAAGAAGCTTTTTTTTCTATCTAGCTAGACAAGCAGGTGTGCCCATGTTTGCTTCTTTAGGCTAATTATTATTTGAAATATTATAGCTTATGGCCATGGTTATCTCTAAACGTAATCTAAGAATGTAAAAAAAAAATGTTAAGCTTTAAAAATAGTCAAATGAACAGGAAGTGCAGAAAGATCGCCATCTTTGTCTGTGATTGCCCATAAAATGTCAGTGATTTATTCAGCCCAAAGCATCGTGGTGGTTGTTTTATAACAAGCAGTAACAAATTACCAACAAAAAAAAATGAAACATGAGTCTGTAAATGATGCTTCAGAACGTTTTCAGCAGTTCTTGATTTTAACATGAAAGTCTTCATGACAGTATAATTATTAACGTTTAACACGGCATGCATATATGTATATAACACCACTCAACACATACACTACACGTGAGTGAACGTGATGTCCAGTGATGTTAGAGATAGAAAAGATCACAAAAGGCAACTACTTTGTTTTGTTTATTGATTTGGGTATGAAAATACAGCCAAGAGAAACTGATAATGACCAGCTCAGACTCAGAGCATTAGTGCGTCAATATTGTCGCCACTACCGTTTTTAGGTGTTTTTGTTTTGTTTTATTTTGTTTTACATATTATCTGGATTGCTCTGTCTGACGGACTTGTTCTGAATATCGTAGCGTCATTGAAGGTATTGAACATTTCGTTTGTTGAACATTGTGACTTGTCACGTGATGAGATGTACTCGGCTTCTTGGTTTACAATTGTGCAACATACTAAATGCATCGAGGATCACTCAGCTAATTAAAGGAATAAAAGGACAGATGGAATAACAATGTCCCCTGTGTTTTAACTTTAAAAAACATTGTTTGTTCTATTGTTTACAACGCAATTTGATCGCACAAGTTTCTTGCTACTTGGAGAATGAAAATTAGTCCATTAAGGTCAATAAAATGGTGAAAGATTTAGAGCGATGACACTATAAACAAAAACTCTAGCACTGCTAAGTTGGGGGGGGGGGGGGGGGGGGGGGGGGGAGG
>JBCEWB010046958.1:0-14342 GCA_039654565.1 Peronia peronii | reverse complement strand
ATGAAAATATCGCTAAAACTCAAAATCGACAATTTTGACCCCTAGCATCGATTTTCACTGCCGACCTTGGCCTTAAATCGAACCAGTCAGCACCACCACAAAAGTAAAAATCGGCTCTCCACGTGGTTTCCACCCAACGTGGAAAACAAAGGAGACATAGCCGTGGATGGGACGAGAGGGATTAGATAATGAATTTACATGTATTGGGTGTGGGCCACGCTGCGTGCAGCTTAAGTAGACCTTATGTGTTCAGCGGGGAGTTGGGGGGGGGGGGACAACATACAGGGGCTAGCGCTGCCGAGCAATCGATCGATAGTCAAGCATCCTGGCAAAGCCTACAGTACATATACTATACATGCAGGCCTACATGTCACAGACTACATGTAAATGTGTCAGCAACACTGTAATAGGGCGTTGCACCTGTGTTATAATCACTGTCTTGGTTCTAGTGGCACCATGATGGGATAGGCCAGATTCTACACCGTGCTCATTTTCGCTGGGTTATGTTATTCTACACCTTTCAACCTGCTATGGGGTCGTTATCTCATTTTTTTTGCTGGTGGTTGACTCACTGTATAGACACATGACAGACTCTGCAATGACTTCCTCTAACCTGTTACTGAATTAGAACTTTGTTAATAGCCCTTTTGAGATCTAAAACATACTCAACAGCCCTACTCAGGACTAAAACTTTATTAATATTATTAGTCCTTTTCGGGGCTAAAACCAAGGCCTACTCATCAACAGTTCATTTCAGGGCTAAAACTGCATGTATACAAACAGTCTTTTGCACAACTAAACACTGTAGCACCATTCTCTTTACTTTACTTTCACTTTCAAGGCAGTCCTTATTAAGGCTAACAATCCGATTAAATGTATGGCTTGAATTTAAGATAAAGGCGAGCTTTGGAAGTCTTAGTGCGATTTCCTTATAAAGGGAAATAATTCTGTAATAAAATAATTAAATAATACCTCATTATTAGTTATTCGAGAATTGCCCCCTTTATTAAAGCTGGAAATCAAACTCTCTTTAATTGAACCCATTAAGGTGGTCCCAGCGAATTCGAATTAAGCGGGCTCGACTGTAGTTGATCAGTGCCGTTAGTTAAAGTTTTATCAGTGTGAATACGAACAGCTTTCTTGGCTATATATATGTGTGTGTGTTTTATAATTAGATCAAACAGTTCCTTGATGTATAATTTCATCAATAATGCCCAGCGTTCAAACGAGTAAGTTTGCATGTGATAGCATAGTATCATTGTTGACTGAAAAAATGATCCAAGCAGATAGCCCTGCGTATAATTGTATGAGTGACTCAAGTCTTTAAAATTAGCCAGATTGACATTAGTAGGAAAACAACTGACCACATTCAACTTATTCTTCTTTTGATCATGGGTGCATGATGCCTGTAGGCAGACCAGGGAAAAGTAATGCTAGTCCATGCATAGCCTGATTATACAATCAACCATCACTTTCCCTTCCTCATATCCCTGTTCCCTCCAACTCCACCCCATTTTACTGCACACCTAACACTGTTTGTTTCTCTCAGGTGGGCAGTCTGACATTAAATTACATCATGAGTACTCGCATGTCTAGGTCCAACACCGGGCTCATAGATGAATTTTTTGTGTGGGAATGGGATCTTGGGTAAATTGTAAAGAAAAAATTCCGTTTCACATCAGAGGTGGGCTCTTAGGCAGACCAGGCTCCTAGGCAGCATGTTCTTAGGTGGACACTACTTATTACAGTAGCATTAACATCTGTGTTACTGACCTCTTCATCACTGTTATTGCATGTCTGATATGATAGGAAGAAAGTCGCTCAGAAGAAGGGATGTGGGTGAATAAAATAAACCTACAAGTGATGTTACTATTGATCTTCCAGTGAACTTGGGCTCAGTTACTCTTAAAGCATACTGTGGCCTACAAAATTCAGATGCCACACCAGTCTTCTCTTTCATTGCTAGAGCATCTTAGTTTGACCACGATCAGAACAACCACGTGAAATTTATAAGGTAAGAGAAACACAATGCTGGTCCAGACAATCCTGGGATATACAATATATCAGGTTTCCATGAACATTTTCTTGCAGCCTTACAGTGTTGTACAAAGAGACTTTTAAGACAGCATTGATTTGTCATGCTGTTATTACCAACAACGATGCTTGCTTTACAGAAGTGTGAACAATAGAGAGCTACAATCAGCAAGATGCTGTGGGGAATAGCAAGACTCTCCCCCCCCCCCCCCCCAACTATATAGGATTAGATTGTTTTAAAGATCTACTTGACTTTTTTCACTACCATTTCTTTCATAGTTTTTATGATTGTTTTAGTACTCATTTGACTCATCAAAATCCTTCATCACCTATCTATATTACATTGTCTTAAAAATTTTTGTACGCTTTTTGTGCTTTTTGTACGCGTGTACAGAAACCATGATTACATTTTGCATTCATATTTAATTTTTGTACTCATTTTGGTGAAGCTTTGACAATGTTTGTAACAGTTTACTGGAACATACTTTATATACTCGTTAAAATTAATGTGCATACATATTGTTGTGCATAAGTGCATCAGCAATGTTATTTATTTATTTTTTGCCTTTTTGTTCTGTTAGGTGACTGTTCAAGCTGTGGATTTATGGATTTTATAAAGGCCTGTGCAGATTTCACACTATGGAAGGCTGGGCAGTTCACTGTTTGAAATACCAGCAGGGGATTCGCATTGTCAACACCCAGTACTTGATATCATTATTCCGAGACCGCTTTGTGCAAAACTGTTTCTGAAAGGTTGGATTGTTAAGATTTATGCTATGAGTGATTATAATGAGTTTAAGATGTGGAAGCTTTTATTTTATAGACATGGATGAAGAAACCAAAAGAATGATGGTCGTAATTGTATATCTTGAACATAGAGTATAAGGAGAAGATAGATTCATGTGAGAATGCAATTAAGTAGTTCAGATTGTCAAGATATTTATATATATGTTGTTATGGTAGTGCATGAGTGGTGTTCATGGGTAATATTCAACATGCAATGATTGTCTAGAGTGTGAAAAAATATTGTGGAAGACAAGAGATTCATGATTGTAACTGTCTGTCTTAAGCATGGACAGCATCAGTATGAGATATTCAGAGTGAACCAGCCATGGAGGACTGTTATTTTCTGTTGTATTGCTAACAATTGATAAATCAGTGTCATGGAATATGGTTAAATAGAAGGAAGTTCAAAATTATCAGAGGTTTTTTAAAACATAGGTGATTACATCATTATGGAGTGAAATACTACATTACATGTAGATATAATTATCATTTGATAGGTTTGATTACTACAACAAGACTGCATTGTCATCAGTACATGAAGTAACACTGCACTCAGTGTGTTGGTACGATGTGTGAAAGTAAAGAGCCGGATCCCCATCCTATCTGTGAATCAAACTGGGCAAAACATTGGTGCTTGTATAAATATTCTCAGTCGGTCCCTGTTGCCACCACAATGGTACTGCAGGGAAACATTACTGGCACTGCAGGAAAACAATGTCATTAGTATTAGTACTGCAGAAATATCAATTGTTCCTTACACTTATACTACTTCAGTATTACTAATAGCCACTATCATACCTTGGTTGTATTCCAGCATTCCTCAGTGACCATTTTTATAGGAACAAAGACATGGGAAATGGATGTATTTGCAATGTAAACCATCCTTCCACTGGGCTTTCCCAGGCAACTTTATCAGCCAAAGTTATTCCATCTCATAGTTCTAATAATAGCCACAAAAACTGTTTGAGGCTTGTTGTGTCATTCTATCTTATTGGTAGGGACCTGCTACAGTTATGGCATAGATTTCACTTTTCAGCCTCCTGTGTTTTAGTACTTTGTGGCTCTGAACCAAATTGGCCTGGGAAATATATACTTTGTAATTGTAAACAAAATAATTTCGTCACCAGCTGTACAGGTACATGCATGTACATGCATATACCATGTACCTGGCCTATGGAATTAATATCTTGATTTCACATAGTTGTTATTGCATTGATTTACAAGATTTTTGTGATGTCATCTGTTGTCAGTACATTGTATACAGTAGAATTAATGGTTGTGATTATGATGAAAAATTTTAAGAATTTTTTTCACGTTTAGGCAGAACTTGGAATGATTAAGAAAAGATTGTATGTTATGTTAGAGGACGAATGCCTTTTTGGTTTGAGTGAATGTGGAATGGAATACATGTATACCTATGTATATAATTATTGCTATCTGACTTTTTCACCTTTATTTCACTGTCATCATATAATTTCATTTTCTCTGTTGGTCACTGCTTGTCCAAATAATTTAACAGTTTTACATACACTGTGTTCTGGATTTGCTTTTTTATGCAACATTTATACCTTTAAAATAATGGGATGCCCCATATGTGTTGCTGTTGATATCATCCACTGAAATGTTCCAGAATCCTTGAAAAAACCAGTACATGTATTTTTTTTTTATTGCATTATCATGTATTCATGGTAAACATTATGCACCATTTATTTGAACTGCTTAACATTCATTATTACCCAACTATGTCTTACCTCAGTTAATGCTAGATCCTGATATGTGTGCTCAGCTTTCATCCTGTTATAATTTAGCATACAGTTCACAGTGTCTTTCTTTAGGGACAGATTATTTTGATCAACACTGATAATGCTTTCAGAAAACAGTAATATAGCAATAGCATAGGCAGAATTACTACAGTTTTTCATAATTTCAAATCAGTGAATTCAAATCATGTCATCTTATTCTGTTTTTGTTATCATATGAAGTTATGGGTGGCTGTATGATTTTACATTTGTTTCTAAAATGCTTTTGCTACTGAAATAAATATAGTGTGATGTACAAACAAAACAGAATAAATTGTAATTGCATTTTTTATTTTTTGTCTGAAATTAGTGCCAGGTGGATGTGTGAAGACAGAGCACGGGATAGATGTAAGATTGAAAATATTTGTACATGTACAAAACGTGCACATTTATCACTTGCTCACTAAAATTTTACAGCACAGTACATGGATCAGTAAAATTTGACTAATCAACGGCATCCAAATTATTTATTTCTCTATTTCTGATCACGCTTTGCTGAAGGTCAAAGAAATCAGAGCATCTTAAGCATTGCACGTGTATCACCCCCTACAAAAATGTAAAAGCATTCATAATTCATGTATACTACAAATTTTTATCCCACTGTCAATATACATGTAAGCAACTGCCTACAAAAACTGCATGCAAATGTATCGGCTTTCTAATCACAGCTATGCAATATCAAACCAATTCAAATGAAATTTCAATAATGCGCAAATCTTTTCTCGTCACTTAAAAGAAAAATTGAATTCCCTAAAAGTAATGCATCATACATTAAAACACAAGGAAATATCCATGAAATCAACAAAGGAACCATCAAATGAAACTTCTTTGTAAAAATGAATGTAAATATGCATTTTAATGAGTTTCCAGATGGGCACAATGGTTATTTTATTTTAATGCTTTGTTGATTGCCACTTTCAGTATGGAACAAATTTTCAGAGTTGTTATTTTAAAAGGTGATAAAAAAGATCTTTATAGAATATCGACACAAGAAATCCAGCTCTGGTTTCACAATGATGGCTGCATGCCTGGAAATATTTGTTCATCAATTACATGTTATGAACAGCATTTTAGTCTTTTAGAAGGCTACATACAAGTTTATAAAATAATCTTCATTTTAATACATGTAACAATCTTTTCACATTTCTAGTCGCAACCCTGGCAAGTGATATATCAGCAAATGGGCATAAAATAGAATGCACTATCACACACATAAATAGGAATAACTTAAAAAGAGTTTCTGTCTTATGATTTACTAAATACATGGACATACATATTTTGCAAATCCACTACAATCCAGGACTGCAACACTCACTTGGTTGGATTTCCTTAACATTTTCAGGTCAGCCTACAGACAAAATCAAAGTTACATGATGACGACTAAGTAAAATCAATGACATTACCATAGACACATCTATGCTTCTATGTAAACCAGCATCAATATTTACTTTATTCCCATATAGACCCAACAAACTAGAAAACAGGCCAAGAGTAAGTTCATTGCAGATATGGTATATTATGTGCAATCTGAATATGTCAAAGCTTCATGGAATCTAAACTCATTTTGCACAATTGTCTGTTTGAAGTGTTGCAAGCTGACTCCATCAGTTCAGAATGAAAATCTCTTCAGACTGAATAAGCGTGATCTTAATATTTTGAGGAACCCAAAACACTCTCTACTTGTGTAGTTCAAGTGTTTTCAAGGTTATGTAAGTGTGCATGCATTGAATTTTGTGCAGCATACATGTCATAAACAGCCATTACTCTTCTGACTTGTGTATAATACATGTATTACAATTACATGTATTAGTTCAAAATCAAGGAACTGGAAAGCTGATGAGTTTCTATTCAGCACATTTCTTCAGTTTTTGCTGCTTCAATTAATACAATGCCTCCCTATTGTTATTACATGGGCAAACTAAACTAAGTTACATGTACACTGAATAAAGCAATTTGGTGCTCCTGTCTCAAGTTACAAATGTCAGAAACAAAAACAATAAAGTGATAAATGGGATGGTACCAAGTTTACTATGAATATAAATCATAAGTGCTTTAGTTAAACTATTTAAGATTCGAACAATGTACACTTATTTCCAGGCAAAACACTGATCAACAGAATTTGCAGTTGTCATCTATCCATTTCTGTTACATTATACAATGAAAACAACTAAAGCTTTAGTTCTCCAGGTTATGAATTAAATAAGACTGAGAGTCATTTCTTTTGTCCAAACTGCTTACATATATGGTAATACTAAATAATTAAATGCAATACAATATGCTTCATGAATCACCCTCGTTCAGCTTCAGAACAAACAAAAAAACCCCTCCCCAAAAACTTTTGTTGATAGCCGATATAATTTTTGATTAGTGAAAATGCTCTAAGGAGTGAAACTGCTCCAATATACCATTCCATAAATGAACACACTTAGAGCAACTATGTTACTTATTACTTATCAACAGTAAAAGCTAAAAAACATTAAATGATATGCACATAATTTTGTATGATTGTCTAAACAGTTGCAATACTCCCATGTATATACATGTACATGCAATTGTTTTTAGTTATTTTCATCACTTCGTGAACATGAATATAGTGACAGCTGAGATTTCAGAAAAAAAGGGTGTCTTACGGCAATGATTTAAAAAAAAAAAAGAAAAGAAAATACTTCAGTTTTTCACAGGGTCTTTTTTTTTCTGCTGTAGCTTTTTGAAACTTCTTCAACCAAGAAAAACAAAAACAAAAATCTGTCAACAAGTCTGGTTCAAAACACTGACAAAAATAAGTGACATTATATAATAGTTATAGAAATGCTGTTATTGTTAATAAAATAAATTATAAGCATTCAGTATGACTGAGCAAAGGACAGTTAACATTTGCTGTAGGTGGTAGCAGAATAACATTGGATTAGTGAGTGATACACATGTACGAGGGCTGTCTGGAAAGTAAAAAGAAAATTAATATAAAGTTAACATTTCTATTTGGATCTAACTGAAACTCATTCAACAGTTACTGTCACTATTTGGCTACCTTTTGATGCAGTCTCCTTGGAGATCGACCCTTTTTTGCCAGTGCTGAGCCAGAGAATATTACCCTCTCTGAAAAATTTGCATCAAGCCATCAGAACCAATCTCGCATTTCTTCGGTGAGGTTGTCATCACAATCAAACTTTTTCCCCCTAAGATGGTATTTCAGGGGCCCACACAGGTGATAATCTGATGGAGCCATGTCAACACTATAGGATGGGTGTGGTAAGATCTCCCATCAAAAACGATGGAGCCAGTCTCTTGTCAATTTGGCACTATGGGCTGTTGCATTGTCTTGCTGAAGAAGTTCCAGTCCCTTGCGGCGTACAATTTCTCTCAACCGGTCAATAGTTTCACAGTAACAAGCAGCATTAATGTATTGTCCCTGAGGTAAAATCTGTAACAGAAGGACACCTTTAGCATCCCAGAACACGGTAGCCATAATTTTTTTTGCCAAATGCTGCACCTTGAACTTTTTTGTGGGCGGAGATGATGGATGCTTCCAGGTCATGGAATCCTGTTTTGTTTCTGGCATTGCATGATGCTCCCACATCTCATTACCAGTTGTCAAATGTTCGAGAAAACCTTCATGATTTCCTTGAAAGTCCCCACAAGCTTCCATTTCTGCTAAAGGATTCTCACCACACCACCACTTCGTCTGTACGATCCAGAAGGCTCTGTGAAACACTGACTCGCTGCAGCTTATGATCCTCTATCAGCTGTCTTAAAACCCACCCAGCCAAAACCTTCGATAATCCAAGTCCATACAGACAATTTCAGGAATAATGCTCTTTGAAATGTCAAAAACTGAAACAATGTCTCGAACTTTTAATCACCTATCTTCTTGAATGACCTCATCAACGTGAGCGTGTCTTGAAGATTGTGGGCATCCAGAGCCAGATTTGTCTTCCAGGCTAGTACCGCCTGCCTTGGACAAAATACATCAATGACATACCTGACTTTTGCTCATTGCATTCTTATTATATATGGTAAACAATTTCATTGTGGATTTTGGTAAGATTTTTTCTTTTTGCATACAAAAATTGCACCACCCTCCTCACCTCTACTTTTGACCATTTTGCAAATGGGGGCTGCCATGTTTTATTTTATATAATGATAGAATGCAGTCAACACTGATGCTGATATTTGGGCACAAGAAAGGGCTCTAAATGTACTGTGACATGCCCTTTACAGATTTTTAAAATATTGATTAGCTTCAAAGTTATGGCTATTTTCTTATTACTTTCCAAACAGTCCTCATATCTAACAGTTTATAGTTAATAGCAATGCTCTTGAAAATGAAAATATGAGAATACAAATTAATATGTTCACAAAAGCAGGTACACTTATGTCTTCTGTTGAATTAAATATTTAAATAAAGAAAAGCACTATCGGCAATTGAAAATAAAACATGGAAAGTTTTACATCCATTACTGGTATTATACCACATCCTCAATCAAAAACATTTTCAAAATGGTTTTGTGCGTTAATCAGAATAAGGATTCTTATTAGTCAGTCTCTTTGTTTATTATTTTTTTTCTTGCACTGTTACTTTCCAAGTTTATTCAGTATCTGCAAGGAGTGGAAACCTAGTCAGATTTGCAAATCAATGCCAGACTTACAATCAAAGCCATTCACCTGGACCCAGATCTAGGTATTGGCAAAGCTCTACATTACCCGCAACCCTATGCTCCTAAAAGACAACTTCCTTGCACCATTTTCAAGAAAGGAATTTTGTAAAATGGTGATAATTTTCAACTGAAGTTTCATCGTAAGTAAGGTAACTCATTCTTATCTTGAAAAGAAAAAAATCTGAAAATGAGTCAGTGGTAAAATGTACCTCAACTATGCTATAAGAAAATGGCTGAGTTAGTCTTAATCAGAAAGACTGAAAGGCCTACAAAACTTCTTAACCTCAACTATGCATATTATCACAATTTTTAAAATAATTTTTTGAAAATGAAATGTAAATGTTCATTTATTTATGCAACTATTCATATGAATTAGGCAGTGAGTAATAATTTAATTCTAAAACGGTACCGTTTATATAAGCCTTTCAGCCTCTTCCGGGGTGGTTATCTCGTATAAAATAGCATAAATCAAAGCAATAGCACTTAAAATCTGTCTTGTGGTAACAAGTCTGTACTTTTGCTTCCCAAACAGAGGTTTGGGAATAACAACCACTATACAGCTAAACTGTATTGCAACAGACAATATAAGAGACAATGACAATGTGTGCCACACTACCCTACAATTACATATAGTCTACAATCACAAAATTGAGTAACTGTAACTGTCAGTCACAGTACATATGCATGTGTTAAGCTACAGTGGGTCAATATTTCAGAGCAAATATTGTATCTGATTTTAACTATTTGGATTCAAATTTTTATGAGTGGTAGCAAACTTAAAAAATTCTAAAGATAAGTTTAGAACACCTTTCCAAAATCGTGTAGAAATCCACAGGGACTTTTAGTAATTTTACCACAGCACAGCATGTATGCCAAGGATTTGAAGACAAATGGAAAATAAGACTGCCTGTATGTTGGAGAAATATTAAAGCTGTATAAATATGAATGAAGTGGACCAATTATATACATGTATTTGTCAGTCAAATTCTGCAATTCAGACACAAACAACTAAATCTTAACTGCCTAAAACATAAAAATTTGTCCAGCACATATGGGGAACATGTAATACTTAGGTACATAGTGCTACAGTTTCTAATTTGATTTGGAATTAAAAAGAGCTATCAGCTCATGTCATAGCTTTATATCAGACAAAAGCTTCACAGATTTCAGTAGCCATGAAAACAAATATGGTGACTATTCATATATGAAAGAAACCCCTATAACAAAAAAGTACAGGCATTAAACTGAGCCAAAACACCTCCCTAATAACAGTGATAATGACACAACAACACAGAAAAATAAAGACTGTGTCTTTTTTATTTATACTTCACACCAAGATCTGATGCTAAAAGCGGATCTACAATTACAAAACTGAAAAAAAAAAATTCACATTCAGTTTTCACAACACTATACAAGCATAGCTTAATTAATCTAAGTACCATCTCTCAAAAGCATTTATTATGCAATCTGTATCTACAGGTTCAGTCTATGCCAAACATTTTGATTTTAAGACTGAAACAAGCAGAATGCGTCCTAGATTAACTGTAAAGCTTGTAGAACTGATTTGTAGTGTATCTATAGCCTTAATCAAAATACACCAGAGCGGTTTATGTAAACAAAGTGATTAAAACCTAAAGCTCTTGGAAAAAACAAAACTTTATAACTTTACAGATCCTTGTTCCTTTGAATAGAGTGCTACATATCAGTTTCTCATAACCAGATACTCAGGTCAATAAAATATGACAATTCTGAAGAGCTGAGTATTTTGGAATGTGGGCTGAGAAAAAAAGGCAGCAGGTCAAAAAATGAAATACTTAAATAGGAATACACGAAAGCTTCCAAGAAATGTTAGCAATATTGATATACGAATCAGTAGAGAGCACAACATTATTGCCATATGGGACAAATAAAAAAAAAAGCCTTTTTCTGTATCTCCATGGCCCAGAAAACTATGGCGGCAACCATTATCATACATAGCTTGAACTCTGTACACAATGAAATTACAAATGGAAAGAGTCTATTTCAATCTGGATATATGTACAAAAGAAATAAAAAACAGGAAAGAATGATTACACAAGTATACACTGAAAGTATCACGTAAAGAATGTTGTGCAATATTAATCATTTGAAGGAAAAAAGCAAATGCTTTAAAGAAGTCAAAAGAATCATCTTCTGAACACTAAAGCATCAGTCCAGTTCATAAATATTTGAGCCAGCTGAAATAATACTCAGGCAGTTTAAAAAAGAAAACAAAAAAAAAACTCATTGTGCAAAGTAAATGAAAATGAACAAAGTCAAGACAGAAAGAGTAATTATTTGGTGTAAGTCTTGGAACATAATCTTACTATAAAAAAGGTCTGATTACTCAATCCAACAATAAAGCAAATCACTGAGATAAAAATATACTCAAAAAAGATCAGCAATGAAATGACGAAAATCGTACAGATGAGGACGTTATTTTTGATACGCAAGAAGTCCTAAAATATGACACCTTCATTTTATACAGGTAACCTTTCTCAGCCCATAGAGATGGCTGGTTTTGATATTCACCTGGACAATTTAATCTTTTCGCTAGACTGGTAAAGCTATAACTCACTGGAAACTTTTGAGAATTAAATGAGTGAGATTGATGGGAAAAAAAAGAAAATAATAATTTGAGCCAGTGCAAACAAAATGTCAGTGATCGGTTTTCGCACTGATTCTCATTTTTGATTTTTTTATAATGTTTCTACAAAATTTTTGTGCACATTTTTACAAGTATCAAACTGAACCAGATAAAAAATAAAACATTGACAAAATATTATACAATCAAAACAAAAATTTTAAAATCAAACATGAGACAACCAAGGTTAACAACCAAATGGGAGAAAGATTCCCTCTTAAAAATTCATATAAAAGATTTATGTGTACACGGTTTGTATCATGGAGTGATTTTGTCAAAAAGAAGCAATTTTGACTGGTTTTGCTGAGCTGCCATAATGGCTTCATAAATGAGAGCACTACAAAGCTTGCCACTAGATAACTATAATAAGTTACTAGATCTATGTGCACATATGATAACTAAGTAA
This sequence comes from Peronia peronii, assembly GCA_039654565.1. Classification (NCBI taxonomy): domain Eukaryota; kingdom Metazoa; phylum Mollusca; class Gastropoda; order Systellommatophora; family Onchidiidae; genus Peronia; species Peronia peronii. The sequence continues at coordinate 2,000 of JBCEWB010046958.1, read as the reverse complement.
ACATTTCACCTATGGAATAATTCTCTCTAGCGCATGAATGCCATTAATACCATAAACAGTGAACAAAACCATAATCATGCTGATGCACCATTACCGCTAAATAAAGAAATCTAAAAGCAAATATCAATTACACAAGAATAAAGAGAAATAACTACAAGGTTTTGTTTGGAATATTTGTCCTCTGGCGAACAGAACTTGAACAACTTATGGATAAACCTGACAAAACAAAAATTTGTATGCATCATGCAAATCGGCAACATCTGAAAACATAAATGAATAACACTTATGCTTAAAAACTTTAAATAACAACACTGAAGTTTTCTGCCTGTTTTGTCCTATTTCATTTTTTCATTCCACATAGATGACAGCTGATCTCATCTGTGGCTTCTGTCAAAAAATATCCATCTGATACAATTGTAAATTAAAAATTTTAGGTCTGTAATTCAACTATTTGTCTGTCATTCAAATCACTTTCCATTGTCAGATACAAGAAGTCAAAGTAATGTGATAAGGATAAAAAGTCATTTTGCTCATATTATTTGAGACATATGCAACAGAATTTCCGAAAAGTCCAAACTGTCATGAAAGAGTTTTTGTGTCATTTCTTATGTATCTATTTCAAATAACAAAGGAACAATGATTCCATCCTGCTTTGTCTGGCGTCTTCTTGACCTCTCAAGTCAAATAAAGTAATTTTGCTGGTGGACAAAACAGCTCATTTATTTCCTCATGGGAAAATTCAGTTCTTTTACAATATTTGCATGAACACATGTCATTTGTTGTTAATAAGCATTAGCTGACACATTAAATTTTTAACATATTATTTATGAAGGCTAAATGGTACTGCACGGTTTGTTATCTAAACTGTTTTCACACCTACTATTGTAAAAGAACATTCTTTCACTTATTCCACGGACATTTTTTTTTTGTGTGTGTATCTCATGTAGAAAATGTGCACAGTAGATATATAGCCATTGGTATATTTCTTGTAATTTATCAGTAAAGGAATAAAATCGAGAACCAAACGAGAGCAACAGAAAATCTGTCCTGAAACTAACAAGGCAACATATATTATGCTCAGAAATGTCATTATGGTATTTCTCTTTATTATGCTAAAGGCAAATCAGCAGTTGTTTGTTTACACAATTTAGGCAAAAGGAATTACTCTTTCACCAGCCTCTAACCATACACCTGAGGAGTACATCTTTCATTTACAACATTTACAAATCTGTGACATCTATTTCAGCTGGAACATCCATCTCATTAACTATGTTTCAAGAAAAAAATTGTATCTCTCATGATAATCATCCTCCACATCATTTTTTTTTGGCCACAGATAATAAATTCACATAGTTATTGCAAGATCCACCAATACCGGAATGCTTTTCACATTGCCAACCTCCAGTTTCAAACTGACTAGGTCATATAAAACAGCATATTAGGGTCTAATGTCTTACCTTTTTTTTCCACATTCAAATCTCAAAAACTGGGCATTCATATTGATTCTATTTTCTCCTTCTTAAGATCAAGCATTAATTCTAAGACAATACATGCAGAATCATTTCCTTCCTGCCATCTTCTATCTAAACATTGTGAAACATTTTTGAGTACATATGACTATGTGACGCATCATGATGGTTCGGTCCAGAGGTACATTTTAGGCAAACTGAGTTATTGATACAGTGTGAAAGACTGATCTCTCAGCTATCCTTTGACACCAGTTTCATTGCTCAGTGACGTTATTTTTATCAGAGTTATGAGCATCTAAAGCTGTTGCACGCGCTTGTCAAAAGAAATAAAAATTCTGAGAAATTCGCTTTCAAAGTTTTGAATTATATCCCCTTAGCAACGGATCCAACATTTTAAAAAGTGATTTTTACCTAGTTTTCAAGTTTAATTCCATGATGCAGTGATAATTAAAGAACAGGTTGGTGCAAAAATCCAAAATTTGGTGGTTTGGGGGGGGGGGGGGGGGGGGGGGGGGGGGGGGGGGGGGGGGG
>JBCEWB010046957.1:0-31293 GCA_039654565.1 Peronia peronii | reverse complement strand
GTTTTTTTTCTGAACTCAAATCTGTTCCAAAGGAATGAACGTTACACAGAAATGTGAGAACAAGTGGTGATGAACCTTTCCTGATGCCACCGAACCTTGTTGGAAAAGGGCCCCCCCCCCCCCCCTATATAATTTGCATCAGCAGCTTTAAATAAGAGAGTTCATTGTTATTAGATTTCTAGTCATGAAAAATGATATTATTTTTAATAAACTGTTCAAGAAAGATACTTCTGACTAGGAGTGCAAATCTTACCAACTTGCATAAAATATTACTGTATATTTAACAATTACAAAATCTCAATATTTTTTTGTTTACTCTTGATTTCAGGTTCAACCAACAATTAATTCATATGTTTTGTATGTTTGGTGTATCAGTGAATTTTGAATAACTGCAAAATTCCCTTTTGCTTCTTTGTTCAAAATTTCCCTGTGATAAAAAAAGTTTAGTCATGTGACAATCTCTCCAATTATTTTTCGTGATCATGTGTGTTATCTATATAAATGTTGCATGCTTGCTTCATTTTTATACAACAAAATATAAAATATGTTGACTTTGAAGAGTGTACACAACTAATTGATAGTACTGTTATTATTGTTCCACCACTACTCCTGCTACTATTATATTATAATGTCATCTCAGGGTTTTGATCATTGTTTGTTTAATAGAATGGACTCTAAAATGGCAATCTTTAACCTTGTAGTTCCCAAGAGTGCATAATAAAGAAATTTTTAAGTAAATTAAAATGTAAACTACTGAATAAAAGGATGGTGTGATGGGATAAAAAAAAAAAAAAGTTTGAAACCATTTTCCAGTAGCATTTTTATATTTATCATGAATGTACTGGAAGATCATGAAACAAAATAAAAAACATGCATGTGCAGTCACAGACCTCATAAAATACATCTCAACAACTGCTGCATTGAAAGATAATGTAACCAAACAAGCTATGAAATACATTACCATTACCTTAAGTTTGATATAGTCTTCTGTAGTTCTTTCCATTTGTAATCTCGCATCTTCTAATTCATTCTGAAGATCTTCACATCGCTTTTGCAACAGATCATTTGCATCAGAGACATTCTGGAAAACGTTAAAGATGGCAAAAATTGTCAGAACAAATAAACTACAAACATTTGCAAAAATGATAATTCAGAGCGTCATTTGCTAATGAGCAAGAGAGGCAATGTATTGTGCACAAATGGTACTGACATCAAGTATGACAGCTGAAAAAGAACACCAAAAATAACTAAAAGATTCATACCTAAGCTATTTCCTGGACCATCATACCTGCAACTCCTCCATTGTCTCAGCTAATTCTCTATTCTTCTTGGCCAACTTTTCTTTAAATTCAGCATCTTCTCCTCGCCTTGACACAATACTATCTCTCTGTGTTTGCATCTGCATTTTGTAATCACTGATATCTTGCCGCATCTGGTCATTCTGAAAATAAAAAACAAGTCATAAATATTATGAGCCAAGCAAATAACAATGCATACATCATGACAGTCCTGTGCTGTGCTGAAAATTTTTCTATTAATCACAGCCTTTGGCAATCTTACTGATAGATATCATATTTTTTATAAAGTGGAGTTGTGTTTTACTGTGTTGAGATCATTTCTTGCACAAGAATAGGAATGAATGGAAACAGTTTTGTTCCTCAAATTCAATATAATGAACATCTTAAAAAGTAGTCCAATTGCTGTGTTGCTTGCATGAGTTACTTGAACTTCAAATTAATGATAACTTGGGTTCTAAGGTTTTGTTTTTTTTCTGAACTGGCTGCTGCACACATGTAGAATTTGGCATGGACATCACCTAATAGCAAAACAATTTGGCATGGTACTACCTATTAAACGTACTTCCTATTTTGACTGAAATGAAAAAACAAATCCCATAGTCCAACATCATACATAAAAAGTATTTCAAGATACTCTGAACCAATAAACAATGTCAGTCAAAAAGAGAGAGACAATCACTTTGCTCTTTTACACTGAAGGTGCCAAATTAAAATGTTCTGATCAGTCAGTTCAAGTTACCTTAAAGAACCCATTTCACAGAGGCAGAAGTTAAAATTGTGATGTTTTTAAGAAGAAAATTTGCAGCTAGAACTTTTTGCCTCTGGATCTGTGATTTCCAAGTTGAGTTTGGATAGAACAGCTGAATAACCAATGGGAAACTGAAGAGTCATGACTGATGACATCCTGACAATCTTCCTCCATCCATCTTCCTGATCTTCCATAAATCTCCATGTGATGGCAAGAGGGAGACCATGACTTTTTCTTCTTACCCTTTTTCACCTGGTACAGTGCCTTGCATGACAGATTTTGCAAAGGGCGTTTTTCTTGTACATTATTTTACATCTGAGTTTCCCCTGTTTTGCTATGAACAGAAGGTCCTCATGCCATCGAATCGCAGCACTAACCCATTTCTGAACTTCTCCATATGTGATATAATCTCTGAATGAGATGCCATGGATCTTGCGGAAGCATCTCACCTCAGAAACTTGTAATCTTTTCTGCAGATCAGCTTAGTATGAACAGTAACAAATGATTGTTGATGCAATGGATGAATCAAGTAGTCTCAAGCTTGCCTGAGATCCTTTTATCCTTCCAGATGATTTTTAGCAGAATGTTGTTGTTCTTTGATCCACATGAACAAATATTTTCATTTTGATAATTCATCTAAAACTATGGACCCACGATACCTGAAGCTGGCGACTGCTTCAAGCCATTGATCTTTCATATTTAATTTGATGTTGAAGCCATTTGTAATATTTGTCATGACTTTGCAATGTTTGTTATGATTTTGTATTTTTCATGGGATGACAATGTCTCATTCAGCCTCTTGATAACCTGTTCAGTTTGATTTTTTTGTCTACCAGATTGTTGCTGTCATCAACAAAAAGCAGACTGGTGATTGTTCTTTCACCAATATTGTCAGAGCCGTCATAATTTCAAGCAAAGAACAAACGATTTTCTCAAGAAATGCCGATCAGATTCAAGGATAATTAAATAAGCAATCTTCTTGGACTCCAACTGTTGTCTGGAAACATTCTCCAATATTTATAGGGTGTTTTCTACGCAATTCACTTTCAAGATAATTACAAGAATGATTGCAGAATGTGCATCTCCTACTATCTAAATTTTAACTTGGAGTCACATTTTGATACTAGTAATCCTCTCACAATTGCATTTTGGCAGACTGCACACTTATAAAATGGCTTGGAAGCTACAGAAAAAAATTATGACTATAAACTGTGAGACCTTTACTTCAATCTCATGGTTTGAACTGTGGCATCAATATTTAAAAAAGTCCTGCCACACGACTGAGATGTAAATTTTGTAAGTGCTTGAGAAAGGGAGAAGAGGTGGCTGGACCCAAAATCTGTGAATCATGTCAAGGACTTTGAAAGAAAGAGGAATGTTACTTCAGTCACTCTACTAGTGACCAAAACAAAGAATCCATAGATGGGCCACATGTTCAGTTTCATACATACTATACCATGGTAGGCAAGATTTCATTTAAGGTCTACAATGTATGCATTTGTGGATGTGCTGGTTTGTTTCATTCATAAGTTTTCTTTTTATCTTATTATTTGAAAAACAACATACATTGCCAAAACCCAAGATCCATTTCATTTTTACCTTATAAATGCCTTCATTATATAAATTTTTAAATAAGACCAGTGTTGAAATTGTCAGCAAACTGCATTGCTCAAGTGTCAACAACGAAAATGTACGTTATAGTATGAATACAAAATGCCACTAATATTTGACCCAGGCATTGACTCAGTCAGCGAGTATTATGTAATGTAATCCCAAGGCATTCCATGAAGGCCTGTGTCTAATGATCTTCAGCAAAGATTGAGGACCACAAAAAGCATCTTGTAAGATCATATACATGTTGTCTCAAAGGCATTAGTGTTATACAGTGATGCATGATAATCTCTAAAGATTCTTTTCATTTTGAATCACATCGAAAAGTATTTTAAGATGATTCATGGAAGCAGTAGATCTTATTTGTATTGTCATCAAAATGAGACACAGGTAGATCACTGTTGGTACATTCCATCTATGTATCAAACCTAAGCAGTCACTGCAGGAGAATGCACATGTTTCATAAACTGAAATGTACCACGTAAGAGTGTCTGGCCATATAATAATACATCTGTAAAAAAAAAAATAATAACACCATGAGTCACTATTTAACTTTCATTAAGTAATGTTCAATTTTGAAGAAGAAAAAAACAACCAACAATCAGATATATTAAGGCCAAGGTCAGTAATGAAACTCGATGCAGAGGGTCAAAATATTTGATTTTGGTTTCTATCATTATATTTAATTCTTTGATCTCTTATTGATAGTATGAAGTGCATATTGGGTCACAAATTGATTTTAAAGACCTAAAATTGTTGCTGTTGCACAGTGAATAAGTTGTTTTGTTTTTTTTTTGTTTTTTTATCAAAATGCCTCTACTTCACAGCCCAGAAAAGCACTTTTGCATGGACTGAAGCCCTTCAAAATTTGGTATTGATACAAAACCTAGGCTCTTTCCTACAGGCCAACGGTAATCTTTCCCTTTTAACATGCCCAAGAATCCATTCACTTTATAAGGATCGTAAGAAAGTTGCATATTCCACTGTCCCTTCATTCACTGTCCCATAGTATGGAAATACTACATTTCCATATATGTAATGATCATGTATGATCTGTATGTTCCAGGGTTGCACGTTTGGCGGTGAACTAAGGTTGACTTTCTCTATGGGCTTGTTGTGTAACTATCACAGTTCAAAGGTCATTCCTCTTATAACTACCCAGCTGAATGTTAAGCTGTTTTAATGTTGATACCTCTGTGCTACATCTATGGTTTATTCTTTATTGAAATCTTTTGTTTTCTCTCCATTTCATCTTTATTGATGAACTGTATACTGTAAATTTGGTTTCTTTCTTTCCACTCAATTACTCATATTCTGATCCTATTTTGAATAGGAGGAAAAGTGCACAGTCGCATTTCCAGCCACTTCGTGATGCCAGAAAGAAACGTCATTTGCAGGGAATGTCAAAATCCAAATTTGAGCTGGCCAAAAAGATCCAAATATTGTGGTAGGAAAACTTCGCAGGTGGAGTGAGACAGGTGACGTTCAGAGGAAGAGTGGGTTCTTTCATTAGATGTTTTGGCCTTTAACTTCCTGACAGCTTATAGAACCTCGGCCACACCGGCGTCATGACTCCTGATGTCCGTCACCCGCCTTTTTTTTTTCCCTCAGGGACTCTCTGGGTAGGATTTGAACAAGTGCCGTTTGGTTTTCATTCCTGATGTAATTGACCCAGGTGCTCTATCCACTGTGCCACACATGCAACTGTTTGTATGACATGAATTAATCTATTCAGATCTACCGTCCGGCATCAAGCCGTGTAGGGGCACATCATTCCTTTTGAACCAGATCCAACAGGAAGATTTCTCTGCTGCTGTTGCTAGCTCATGCAGTGCGCTTTTAATATTCCGACCACACAAGTTAAGTTTCTTCAGTAGAGAATATGCTGTTGAACCAATCTGGCCCTTTGCTCCCATTCTACTGCAAATATGTTAGCCTTCATTCCAGCTCTTTGAAAATCCATCAGGAGATCCTAGTACTTGGCCATCTCGTACTTGTGCTGCTCCTCCACTTTTGTCTCATATGAAACAGCTCGACATGGATGTACAACTTCGCAGTTCTCAGCTAAGCATTATGTCCGGCATCATATCTGACCTCTTAATTAATTTGGGATATTCTCCCCATCCTGCCATATCTGCCATTATGTCCCAGTCGCTGGCTCTCTCCAGTATTCCACCTACTGGGGTGTTGCAGGCGATCTTGATGGGAATACATGTTGACTCTTGGATGAATGTATTTTTCTGGGATTCATCTGATTTTTCCGGCTTTGTCAGTGCCGATGCAACTATTCTTGCCAGCACTGCAAGCCCACAGTTGTGTCACTAGGTATATCTTCCAATGGCCAAGCCGACTTTGCAACCAGAGAGAACATATTGTAACATCTGTTTTCCCCCCACAGAGTTGGTCTCCTTCTTCCACCTGATGAGGTTTGTTTTTGTGGGAAGCACATCAAATGCGGCACGAATACTGAAGGCCAGTTTCATAGGTGCTATGTGCCAAAAGTCCTTCCATGTCATCATTCTTTGGAGGACATCTTCCCATTTTGTCCACTGCCCCTGTCAACCCTACTGCACAGCTTTTTGGACTCTTTTCTCATCTTCCTCATGTCTGATTTCTTTGAGTACCATGTCTCGTTTTTCTTTAGGTATTGCTGTGGACCACAATGAGACCGCTTGTCCACCCAATCCTACCCCTTTGCAACAAGACTGTGTGAATCCAATGATCTCATGTGTCTGTAGAGAGTATTCTGCTGCATCGTCAGCTTCTTTCTCTCTCCACTTTCGACCAGTTTTCAGTTCAGGTTCTATATTCCTCACAGCATCATCCTGCGAGCCCTTGGACATCAGGTGAAGGTGGGCTGGCTTTTCCTATTTCATAATCTTCATTCAGGAATTTGAGCGGAAGCACCAACTTAATTTGCTTACAGGTTAGTGCGACGTCAGTTAAGCATGGTGGGAGTCCTCTATCATTAAGACAGGGATTTCAGAGACTAAGAGTGGCCATAGTAGTTTCAGGATCAACATGAACTGGAGAATCCACACCTTGCAACATCCTGGGAGTCTGCTCTTGTTGATATTCTCCAGACCAACTGGCCAACTATCAGCTGATTTGTTTTCTTCAGAGAAGCCTCATATCACCAACTAAGACTTTTCACTGGTAACTCTGCGACTGTTGGCACTACTTGGTCATCTACCTGGAATTGCACTGTGCCATCCATCTTCCTGTTTCTGAGACAGAGGCTTCTGAACTTCTTGGGTTTGAATGTCATTCTGCACCAGGAGGCCAAATCATCAAGTCTTTTTGGAGCATCTGCCTTGCCTCTTTTTGGGATGAGACTAGGATTGTTGTGTCATCCATGAATGACTTTAGGGGTGCCATTAGACAATCCTCTCTCAAATCTGGTCCCTTGAAAAACTGCTCACTGGCCTTCAGCACTTGCATGGCCAACATGAAAAGAATTGGAGAGGACAGCCCATGGCAATTCTCATCTCTAACCGAATCCAGTTTATGGTATATTTTCTTGTCGCAAACCGCATCCTAAAGAACTCAAAGTACTCCTTCAGAAGTCTTGTATTGTGGTCTGGAACATAATACATGTCCAGTGCCAGCCATAGTAGCATCTGAGGAACTGATCTGTATGCATTAGCAAGGATTAACTGTATATTACATATAACATGCAGTTCTTGCTTCCTAATTTGAGCTGGCCAAGAAGATTCAAATGTCATTGATCATTGCCATCTCAGAATTTAATCATGGCTCAAAAAATGCAGGAACACTGGGGAACTTGGGGCAAAGAGAAAGTGCATTCTGTGCAACCCTTCTGCATAGATGAATAGCAAAGGAGGTAGCAGATAACAAAGGGTTGGAGTTGGAAAGATTGAATAAAAAGTGATGTATAAGGAAGACAGCAAGAGCCAGATGGCAAAGAGAACTATGTTCCTGGTAGATTCTGAACCTGGTGATTGTCATTGACAGACATAGTCATGAGTAAAGAGATTGACATTGACTAAACTTTTAGAAAATTGACATTTACTCAAAATGTGCTTTTAAGGCACTTAAGACTATATTTTGTCAAATCTGCACATGGAATTTATTTGAAATTTACAGAAAGGTAAGACAAAGATTTTGTCATATGGTTTTCTTAAAATTTGACAGGTTTTTTTTCAAATTTTTTTTTTCTCCAAAATGTGGAAATGTGTATATAATGTATAATGGAATATCTAAAACATAGCAATACAATTTACAGAATATAGAGGAAGAAAACAATCTGAAAAATTTTTTATATTAGTGGAAACAATATTTCTGAAAAATTTGGTGTTTCGTGACTGATAATTAATAATTTATGAGAAATTCTGATGAAAAGGTAGGACAAAAATCGAAAAAGGCAGCTGTTTACATGCATTTCCATGGTAACCATGAACAGTTTTCATGAAAAACTATCCTAAGGTAAATGAACAATACACTTCCCTCTCGTTTATTGGGATAAATTAAAGGCGGACTCAGCAATACAGATTTTGGCTCCCACTGCTGACTTACGCCTTAACAAGCCATTCAAACCTAAGTGTCAGCTGAAACAAAAATCATGTCTCTCACAACTTTGTTTACCTCTTCTCTAGTATCCTTCAGCTCTCTCTCCAATTCACTGATTCTTTCACTATACTGTTGACAAAATAAATAAATATTATGTAAATAAATGATAAATATTAAAGAAATAAAAAAAAATTAGCATGAAATTAATCAAGATTACAAGACATGAAATTTTACACAAGATAAAAAGTGGACAATACAAAGATAATCACTTTGTAAAAGATTTGCACATAGGCAATGTTGACAGACAATTTCCAAAATATTTGATTGGACCCGAACTGATTATTTTTAACATAAAATGCCATTAAATTATTCTAGAATCTCCAGTTACGTACCATGTTTTTTTTTTCAAAAAACTTTAGATAATTTTATCAAAATGCTACTGTCTCTGGAATTAGGAACATTCTCTTCTTTCTTGCCATGCATATTTGGCAATATACTAATATTTACAGTAAGATCCATCCCGTTGCAAAAACTGCACTTATGACTGATACAGATTGTGTCCCTGCCTTTATACCATGTCAATAAAAAGATGTTGCTTCATCCTTCTTTATATCAACACATGTCTCTTAGCCAGTCAAATATGAGGATTTTCCACCACATTGAGGCATTGCAAATTGAAGAGACAGGAGGTGATCCCTCAATATCAGCTACAATTAGAAGAAAAACTAGCAACAATGAACAGCTCTGCACATAAATCTGTATATTCACCTCATAATATCCTGATACATTTGTAGTCTGCCAATAAGAGCAAATATTTTCTTTCAATCCATACAATATAAAAACCAATATCAATATCAGATCACCTTCATTATATTCAAAAACTGATTTCTCAGTTCGAGTCCAGTGATTTACAATTCATTCTGACTGGCTGCGAGACATATAACCAATTAGGCACATATATATAAATAAATGTAATACCTTTTCAGCTGCTCTTTTTTCTCCATTGAGGTCTCTGTTCAGATCTTTGACCTCCTGCTTCAGTTGGTCATTATTTTCTTCTAACTCACGAATCTGCTCCCTAAGATAACGTGTATCCCGAGTTCCTCCATCAGGGCCATATTTCTGAGCAGTTATGAATACACAGACAGTCAAAATAAATCTTGAAAAACAAAAAAAGTTCTTACCAACTTCTGAAATCACACAAAAAGTAGATCTTATCTATAAGATTATTTTGTATTGGAAAAAAAAAATTAATTCTGCCCAAAGTTTTTTTCTATTTTTCTTCCTCTATCAACCCACATATCTACTTGATAGTGCATGCCCTTATGCATATATGTTGCCCAGATTGTTCATGAGAAAAAGAGTAAGAAGGGGAGAGGGGTGGGGGAAAAAAAGAAAGGGAGAGAGAGTAATTTATGAATTATGCAACAAATAAAAATAGCAAATAATAGAATAAATTTATTAGGTCAACTATTCTTTATGATTCAAGACATTTTACAGTGTAAGCACACTAACTCTCGAATTTCAAGCATAAAATGAAAATTCATTTCAGACTAGTGGACCAAAAACTGAATGGGAATGATGACTATTAGTTTCTTGCCTCAGATTTAGTTTTCAGAAATGATAGTTCTAATTTGATTTGGGTGCTGAATTTGATCTTCACTGAATAAATTTAAAAAAAAAAAAAAAGAAACAGAAGAATATGAATTTTTTTTTACAGGGATGTGGAAACTCAGTGCTATGTTCACTCATTTTGACTCAGGGATAAAACCTTAACCTAGGTTGATACGGTAGCTTCAAATACTAAAAATGTGAGAGGCTAGGTGATTTATATAAATGGGAAATGAATGATGATAAAACCTTAAGTTTTCTGCTTACCAATCGACGAACAACAGTCTTTCATAAGAATACCTTTGTCAAAAATACTGTTATCCTTGTACAAATTTTCATTTAGGCATAACTACAAAAAAATCATGACAATGGAAAGGCACCCATGCACTTAGAAGTCATATAAGTTTAAATGTCTATGAATACCTTGAACTCTTCAATTTGCTTTTCTAATTTCTCTGTCTCTTTCTTCAGTTCTTGTTCTGTAAAATAACCAAAAATAATAATAATAATAAAAATATGAATCAAATTTTTTTTTTCAAAATTTAATATGTTCAAAGTTAAATAGCCTAAGGCAAATTATTCATCCAATGAAAATCATATCTTATGAAAGAATATTACTTATGTGAAAATACTTTTAAAAATAATTAAAATTTTACTGTTTATTTCATATGAAATATACATTTTACTACTTATCATTCTCAGTGAAGAAAGATAAGCCATTCTACCTTTCTTCAGAGATTTCTTGGCCTCAGATTCAGCTTCATTCATAGCATCTTCAAGTAACTGATTTCTGTTCACAAGAATGGATTGTGTGACATCAAATAATTTCTTGAGCCTTGTGCCATCAAAATCATCTGGAACCTGACCCTGGTATTATCAATATAATCAATCAATGAATTTTATAATATGCAACAATTGATATAGCTGAAAGTGAAAGAATACAGGAGATTATGAAAGTTTCAAGGAAATACATGCACATCTCACAAAGTCAAGCAAAAAGACTTGTCACTTCATTTCCCTGACTTATCTTAGCATGAGCACAATTCCTGGTTCTAAGCTGTGGTGGTTTAACCTTAGAAGTGTCAAGGGGTCAATGTGCTCAAAGCCACATTCATTAACATATTCATTTGAATAACTTTTCATATAATGTATAATGGAAATACAAGGTATTCGTCTGATAGTGTCCTCCATGATGAGCATGCCATTTCTTTAACATTAATAAATATAATAGATACATTAGCTCTACTGCTGCACCCTCCCCTGACAAATCTAAGGTTAAAGATACTGATATAACTGAACAAATGGCAGCCATTTGTCATTCAAGATATGTCAATCATCTTCGGAGATATATCTGTCTACATATATCTATCTATACAGCTATCTGTATATCAATTTTTAATCTGTCTATCGGTCTGTCTGTTTCTATATATTATGAAATGATAATAATAACAAAAGACCTCCATCGATCAGTGTTTTTGACCATGGATGCATCCATCCTGGCTGTCCACTCAGCTTGAGCCTGTGACTATACAGACTGCTGTGACAATAATAGCCTCTGCTGCAAAAGGTCACATCTATGGGTGGTCATTAGTCTGCAGGAGTAGCTCCATGCACGTTTTTCTACTGCTGTGTGCCTCAGCTTTTCCTCTCCCAATTTGAGATGTTGAGCCAGGATGTTCCTCCACTTTGACCAGTCAGCTGCAAAGTTCTCCCATGACCCAATCTCAATGTTAAGAATCTTCATATCTCTCTTGTCCATGTCTTTGTAGCGCAATTGGGGCAACAGTATTTCGCCTTCCAGATTGAGGGTGATTTTGGGGATTCTACCATTCTCCATGTGCGAACATGGTCCAGTCAACAAAATCTGCATTGTCAAAGCAGGGTGTACAAACCAGGTAGGCCGGCATGAGACAGGACCTCTGTGTTGGTAACTTTGTCTTGCCAGAATATGCCCAGTATGTGATAAAGACACCTGAGGTGAAAAACACCAAAATATCTCCCTTGCCTAGTGCCGATGACACAGGTGCTAAACCACTGCCATCTTCATTTCGTTGGTCAGTTTGATGTTTGCCTACACTCTATTCATGAGGCAAGCAAAAGTAGAGGCCACTTCCCAATCCCCTTATCAAGCTCTGTGTACAGCAACAGCTTGTGGACAATACTGACATGATTGTGCCAGTAGGTTTGTTTTCTTCAGGCCGATGGTCAACCCAGAGTCCTTGCAGGCCTGCAAGAAACAATCCATTAGAATCTGATATTCCTGGTGGGTATGTGTAATAATTACTGCATTATTGGGTAACAGCATGTCTCTTATGAGGACTTTTCATACCTTGGTCTTGACTCTGAGATGGGTGAGGTTGAAGAGCCTGCCACCCAATCTGGCACGTGCACAGGAAAATTCTCTCAGTTGAGTGCCAAAGGTGTGCTTCAGAAGCTGGGCACCACTTGATACTGCTACTGATGTTGAAAGGCTTGGAAGAGCTGCTGTTGCACTGCACTTTCCTCTCATGTTGGGTGGAAGGATCCAGTCGTGCTGCTTTGCAGTCTTGGTGGGTAGCAATCTTCGGCAGAATTCTGAAAAGCCCATCTTTGCTGAAAAGAACAAATGCCTTGGTGAGAAAACATACATGGCATCTATTTTTCTCTGCATGGCTTCAGGAGTTGACGGAAGGAAAAGATTACGTCCACCATCCACCTCTCACCTCGAAAGCCACATCGTGACTCTGGAGAGATGCCTTCCCTGCAAGCAGGGCAAGGTGACCCTGCTAAAGATTTGCTGACAATGTTGAGAAGAGAGATGGTTCTGTAGGTGTTGCAATCACTTCTCTCGCCCTTGTTGTAGAGGGTGATGATTTTGGTGTCTGCCATGTCCTGTGGTACAGCTCTCTCTTCTCAGCATAAAAAAAGGACTTCATGCAGTGGATATAGGTGCAGTGGATGCAGCAGAGTAGTCTTTCAGTACTTCAGCAAGTCTGTTGAAATCCTGTTGCTGCCCAGGGACTTGCCTGTGGCCAGGCTGTTGATACTCAGACAGCCACTCTGCAGTCGGCTCTGCATCAAGCTCCTCCAAAGACCCTCGAGAGCTGATGTGGATACAGTGTTCTGTCTGGAGTAGAGGTTGAGTCATGTTTTACTCATCTCTCCATTTACTGGCACTTGTCTGTGAGTACTTCCCCAGTAAAGGATTTCATGAGGATCATTTTGCTCTGAGCTGATCCTAGCGCCTTCCTGATGCCATCATACATTCCTCTGATGTTCCCTGCTGCAGCAGCCTTCTGAATGTCTTCACTGAGCTCTGTCCATGGTGTACGGGAAGGAGAACATTCAGTTCAGCCCAGGAAGTCACTATCTTTAGATAGGAGATCACGGAGGTGAGACACCTGGTGGCTGGGAAGACAGTGTGGTAGATGACTGAGCTGATTTATAGGGCTCACATGCCAAATCCTGAAATCACACTTTCTATGCACTGCACTCATACTGTTCGAGAAAAAAGTCGCTACAGAGTCATATAATTTTTATCCCTGTATCTTTTTATTATAAATGCCAACAATGGTGTGCAAAAAAACATCCTTTGTTGGATAATATTTTCCTTCAGTCTGCAGACATAATATGACAAAAAAATCACAAACCTCCCGATAAAATATTCCTGAATAAACCTATCAAATAAGAAAACTGTGTGGAAAAAAAATAAGCTGAAGACAATTTGTTTCTGCAGATATGACTTCTTCACAGAGCCCCAAGCCCTATACCTCCTCTTTGACAATCAGCTACATTAATGTACCATACAGTTCAGCTATTTTATGAAGTTTCTATACATTTTACAAACACACCATTTCAATAAAGTACAGCACATAATTCATGGCTAAAATTTTGGATTTTGTTATCTTTACTTTGTTTCATGCCTACTCCTTTATAAATGCTATGCCTGCGTGTCAGTGAAATTTTCTTCAATTCACTTTCCTCACACCAAACTGTCCAAAGCAGGAAGATCACAGGTCATGATCTGTTCCCACTCTTGTGTTGAAAACACCTAGAACAAGCTGTTCCTTGCTAAGGATGTTGCGAATGTTGAAGGCAAGTTTCTAATATAACTGGTCTTTGGTGTCCAGTGTTGTGGATAGTGTTGGGGCACACTCCTTAACAAAGGCAATGGAGCTTCCGGTGGTGTTTAGGTAAAGTTGAGGAGTCATTTGGAGTACTTGTTGCATAGCTCTACCAATGCAGGAAGCTGAACACAAACATCGCCTCTCTCCAGGAAGCATGACTGGCAGACTCAAACATGCCGAAGGAGGAGGACATCACTGACAGGGTAAGGGCTGATGAGCCCTGGGATCATGAGTAGGTTTTGCAGTGAGAAACAACCTTTTATTTTGGCTAATGATTCAAGCCAGGTTGCAAAATGACACATGTAGGCCTAGATCAGATCCCTGACCAAAAATCCTTGATAACTTGATTGCTAGTCAGTGCAAAAGTTATTGAATCAGCCATGTAGTCAAAAGTGTCTACTTATTATCAATAAGGAATGACAAAGATTATTTGTTTTGGATTGCAGACTTCAAGGCACTCGAGAGGAGTTGAGTAGGCAATGTGGCCTTTGATTTCTGTTCTTTCGTCCTATCGAACAGGATTTCACCTTTCAGCAGTACAGACTTTATCAAGTAATATTTCTATTGAGTGCTAAAGATTGTCTCATAAGCTACAGATAACTGCCTATTATGACAACAGTTTGACAAAATTGGGACCAATAAACTTTTAAGGGAATGGGGACAGGGGAGTATCCTGAAATATACCTTTTTCTCAAAACATATGATTTTGGGTTTTGTTTTCTCTTAAAAGTCTTGATTTTCTGAATATAAAAGTGGTATTAAAAAGTGAAAATGTCCACTGTAATATTTTGATGCATGGTCATTCAATAGAAGGCCTGGCCTGCGGTCAACCAGGATTTGGCTCCCTCTGGCTACTACACGCAGAGGGAGATCATCATTATTTGATTATATATAGGCAAAGAGTGCACTATGACCTCTTTTAGCAATATCTCCAATGCCAGGGACGAACATTGGATGACCACTCTGAGGTGGAATATACTCACAATCATGTAGATTATCAGTATAAGCTTCCACCAAGCATTCGGCACTTTAAAATGAACTTCCATGTCCTATAAAAAGGAAAATTGTCTTTTATTTCCATTGGTTCAGAGCATAGTTGTAGACCATATGCCACAGCAAATGTCAAGACACTTTTGAGTTTAACACAGAAAGATATGGAGCCACATATAGATCCTCAAAACCACATCTATGGGAGCCCTTCCTTATAACGATGAGAGATAGGGAGCAAAATTTGAGAAAAAACATGAAGAGAAAGCCAGGGAAATGCCAAAAACAAGACACAGAAGTCATGGAGAGAAAGCTAGTAAATGAAAAAAATTTGCTTGAAGGCTAAAAGCCAAATAAAAAACTTAAAACTCTCCATGTCAAGTTTTCCCTAACAAAAAACAAACAAAATGTTCATGAATTTTCCTCAAAACCTGAATTTTTGTCAGTATTTTGCTACAGTGATCTCCATCTAAGAACCCTGTCTGCCTAAGAACCCACCTCTGCCACGAAAAGGAATTTTTCTCTATAATTTACCCTTCTAAGAACCCACTCCCATATAAAAAATCTGCCTAAGAATCCGGTGTCGGGCCAAGACACATGAGTACTTGTGGTATAATTTCACATCATACTGTCCACTTGAAAAAAACACACAGTACTAGATGTGCAGTAAAATGGGGATGGAGAGAACAGGTGTAAACAAAGGAGTGGAAGTGACGGTTGATGTATGACTGCATAATCAGACCAGATTGTGGACTAACCCGTAGGCATTTCTTTGTTTGACAACATGTGGGACAGCACCTGTGATTGGCTTTGTGGATAAGGTGGAGTAAGTTTAGCCTCCTGACTGGTCAGTTGTTTTGCTTCTTCAGTCAGTCTGTAAAACTTGAGTCATACATGCAATTATCCATAGACAGCATAACAGTATCATGCTTTCAACAATGATACCATTGTATGAAAACTCAGTCGATGTTTAAATGCTGGACAGCATTGATGTAATTATACGCTAAGAAAAATCAGGAATTGCTATATTTAATTAAAGCATACACGAGGAAGAAGGCTGTACATGTACTCATTCGCAGAGATAAATCGTTAATTAACAGTAACAATCAACTAATCATAGTAGTGAAGACAGTCTATTGTCAGACAGGTTGGGTAACTTTTCAATCTGCATAAGAGCCCGCTTTTTTCGTCTCCCGGCGATCGGGTTCTTAGGCGGAGACCACTCTACTACTTTTTGATTTCTAGACTGATTCTAATCAAATTTGACGACATCATTTTCACATCAAAACAAAAAAAAAAAAACCTCTGCATGTGCAGTCAATTCCATCTGTAAATTTTGGAGGACAATAGTTTTTCTTATGACGGCAAAATTTGAAATTTCACAATATGGCATTTTCAAAAGTTTCTAACAAATTTTCTTTTGCCTACAAAAAGCTGAAGAAAACACTTTTTTGATATTATGCCAAACAATACCATGAATACGTTCACCAAATTTAATCACGTTTAATTTATATTTGACGGAGGAGATTGATTTCAAAGACAACCATTTTAGAGATGCCAAAATCCAAGATGGCAGCACTGCCAAGCAGCCGTTCGAGAAAGTCGATTTTTTTCATTGTTTTCCTCTAGTCTGAACATATCGAAGTTGATGGAAAAGATTAAAATAACCTATGCGTAACATTAAAAAAAAATCAGCTCCAAGACACACCTCCCCCCTCCCCTAAGTTTCAGTGACATGGTGAGAAATATTACGTTGAGCCGGTCTATATAAAAAAAACATTGAATGATAAAGTAAGAATTTGCCTTGTGTACAAATACAGGGAACGTGCAATTTGATTATGCATACCTCTCATATCATGGACAATCACCAAAATAATGTTGTGCAAATAATGTTCCACATGTGACTAGAAAGATTTCAATCATCCAGACTCAATTTTTAAAGAGAGTACTGTGTCAAAAATTATTTCCCTTAGAACAGTGATAAATGCAAATGAGCGGAAAAAAACATCAAATCACAGATTTTATGGTTATAATAATAATTGCAGACATTGCTACCAAAATTACTACTCAACATCCCCAAGATCTACAAAGACAATCATTGAAAAATGCAGTTGTGAAAGCAAAGCGAACTTTTACATTTCATTATCATTATAGGTACATGAAATTGTAAATCTGCTATCTTCATTGGGACAATAATTCAAAATAAACTCACATCTTTCAGGATGTCGAACAGTTCCTCAGCTTGTTCCTCAGACAATGACTTGAGGTCAACAGCCTCAATAACAGACCAGTTCAATGGTGCCATTTTTCTAGCTTCTCTGCAGTTTCTTCAGATTTTACCTGTGGGGATTGAAAATTGATCAAACAATCAATCGATTTAAACAAAAACTAAAACTCATCCAAAAAGGGAGTGGCAAGGACAGCAACTTTACCCTAAAAAAAATTATAGTAATAGCCATATCAAACAGAGACAAAATGCTTTTGGGTTGGAAGTGATTTTTTTAGGTAACATCTTTCAAATAATAAAAAAATATCCCATTTAAATTATTTGGAAACATGATGACCATGTAAGTATCTCTAAGCAGATGAATATGCATCAGTAGATCAAGTGAGTCATGAAAATTATTTTATTTCTTCAGCATTTGATGAGTTATTGTAACTGCTCTCCTAGAGTATTGGATAAATTTTTAAAAAGTAGTTGCACATGTGGACAAAAATCATGTTACCCAAATAAAAAAAAAAATAACAGCCACACCTTTGCCTGTAATAAAATATATGTTTTTAGTGTGTTTTCTCCTGCACTCACTTGCACTATGACAGTTAGTTACTCTCTTAGATTCAAGTTAATTCAAAATCACCATACAAAAAAGACTTAGGAAACAAATTTTTGTAAACCAACTGATTAATGAAAATGACCTATTTCTTCAGCATTTGATGCATCATCGTAATCATTCTACTTATCACATTTTTAGAAAAAGTAGTTGCACATGTAGGTAAAAAACATTACCCATAAAACAAAAAGATACCCATGCATATTATTTTTGTTAACATGTTACATGTATTTAAATAATGAACAGACGATATTATTCAGGCAAACATGTCACCCAAATAAGACTAGCCTTTGGAATTATTTCATTAGCATATAGCCTAAAACTGAGCCAATTCAGGATAAATATTACAAGCAATGCCTTAACACAACCATATATTAAAAGTAGGAAAGTTCAGGAACAGCTAATAGGCCTACCTGTTTGGCTCATATGACATTTTACTTTCAGATAATGTTGCCGATGACTGTTGCCATTGGTAAATATATTGTTAAAAAGAACTTCATAGATCTGCTTAAACTTTAAACTTAAGAGTTTTTAGTTATAAAACAACCACTTAGATGTGAAATCTGATCACTACTCTGTCCTGATAGGTAATATAATACAATCATTCAAAGCTGACATAGTTTCAAGTAGATTATGGAACCAAATCTCTGATGAATGACCATTAAAAAAACAAAAAAAATGCTGACTTGCTTCACTTGACAACAATTACAGCAGACCTGAATATCATAAATTTCATTGCAATCAAGCAAAAAATAGTCTGATTACATATTACTATATTCAAAGTCTTATTATATACAGCAATTATTTTAATTGCCCTATTTATTCCTTCAAATTCATGAACTTCATGTCAATCATTAAGCCCCCCTCTCCTTCTCTTTTTTGAGAAATGGCCACAAGATCCATCACACCACTGGAGGCATTATCTTCCTTCATAAGCATATTCAATTGGATCTCACTAAGCCCTCAGACAGAGAACCAAGTAGACCATGGGATGGTCAGGTTTGTGAGAACCAAGCAGAGAACTAACATCAGTTCTGATCATTAGCTGATTTGTTGCGAAGTTAATGATGAAGCTGACATCATAGGAGAAGCATAACAGAACCCATGAATAAAGTTTGATGTCTGTAAGCTCTAGCAAGAGAGACTGAGAAAGCCCTCTATATAGCCTTGCGCTAAAAACAAAATGATAAATGATAACAAACCAAAATTGATTAACAAGTAGATTTAATTTGTAAGTCAAAATAAACTGAAATTGAAAATCACAAAGGAAAAAAGAAAAAAAATTTGATCTACATGCTGCTGCATGCTGTGCAGAACAGACATGGGTAGATATGAGAAGAAACTAGCACCGGTAATCATATTTTTATGTTTCAACATCTGCATATCGTCAGTGTCACAACCAACCCATTAAAGTCAGTCTGTGTACTTTTTCCACCAGAGAACAAAAACTGACGTGAAATTATTATAAACAGAAGGTTTTATGTGGGATCTTTGCAGATTTTTCCTGCATTTCTACTGGTCAGTTTGGCTCAAGATGGTGTTACAGTATGTATTTTTAGCTCACCTGAAAGGGGGGGGGGGGGGGGGACTTTTAAATTCCCCAATTTCGGAACCAACCGGAAGGCTTTCGGTACCGACGATATGAATAAGTTCAATTATTCTTTGTAAACTTATCCATAGCTAGCTCTAAACTTTGTGCATGGTTACGGTCAAACTATATTTCTAATATAACTAAATAAAATTCACATACACACAAAAAAGAAAAAAAGAAGGACAAGAGCTGCTCCTTGCAAAACTTTTTGCCAATCATGTTTGAATGTTTTGGCATGAGAACTTTTTTCAAGAAATTCTTTCAACTGCAAAAAATGCCAAAAATACAACAACTGTAGCAGCAAATAGAGTGGTAGTGATGGTAGAAAACTGTGGCCCCGCTGTGGCGACAAGCAATCCACGTTTCTGTAGGAACAGATAAATGGTCAGCACTATTTTCAAAATTCAATTAAAGATACAATTTCAGTTTACATATCATGGCCATTTCCCCCCTCAGACTTGTTGTATCTGGCTTGGCAGTTGCCCGTTAAGTCTGATAATTTTGAGATATTCAAATATAGCATTAATTACACAAAGACAGAAACTGGAATGAGGAAATCAATTATTTGGAACTATTACATGGTCTTAACATAAAGTCTCTGTCAATCCCTTTAACAGCTGTCCAGGTAAGTTTTTTTCACATCTGAAATCTTGAAGATATATTAATCTCCATTGCAATTCCCCTTTCACTTTATCCCACAGAAGTTCAATCAGGTTGAGATGTGAATGGTAAGGAGACAATCGCAGGCTTGTGTCCAAATTAATGGATAATTTTGTTGAAGTTAAATATTGTGGTCATCTTTTTTCTTCACACAAGAGAGAAGTAACTCTGTTCTACGTTGTGAGCTGAGTTGAAAGAAATATCTTCTTTCATCAGCCATGTGTTCATGTCATCTATCTTGCTCCTGAATATTGGAATTTCATCACTGTTTGACTAGATGTTGTGGTATGAAGCATTATAATCCATAACCAACATGAGGATTTATCAAGTGAAGGAAGAAAAGAATGTTCCAACCAGTTTCAAAAAATTGTTTCAATTATTTCTGCAAGGTAATCTCAATTATTCATTGAAACTGAATTGTAAAAAATGAGCTATGAGTTCTAGAAGAGTCCCTAATTTCTACTTCTTGCCTGACATTATAATCCTATCACCTTTACCGGTAGGAATTTTTCTCGCACATTTTCCTTTTTATTTCCATTCCTTGTCATAATATGTATGGTGATCACTGACCTTTGTTTCGTAGAGGTAGACAATGTCAAAGTCTTGCACGCACTTTTCCTTCATTTGACGCAGGTATTTAATCTTTGCTTCTACTGGGTGCAGTCTTTTACAAGCAAGCTTCTATTGGATCAAGATTGCTTGATTTTAAAATCCCCGCTTCTAAAAATCGTCCACAAACTTGTTTTTGAAATTCATTTTCCTTCAGTAGATCTTAGTTTTTTTATACTGATGAATTCTGTCTTCTGATTTTCTCCTATCACATCTTAATAAAACTCATCTATATTCTCCTTTTTTTGGCTGAGTGGACTCAATGCCTGGTTCTTGCAACCATCTTGCCTTATAGAACGTCCCTCAAGATGGATCATTGATGACAATATAAAGATAGCCAGATCATGTGTTGTTTCACATGTGAATTATCCAAATGATTCCAAAGCAATATTTCTAAACTAATTTAATTATAGTAAATTTTTGTAATAGTGAAAAACAATTTGATTGATTTTTTTAAAAATGAGTTCGATGAATTTATAACACAATGGCACTGAAAAATTCAAACTGTTTTATAAATATCAACTGATACGCCAATGTATAATTATAAATAAATTATTAAACTGAACGCATGATTTTCTTAGCAAACACAGCCTCAAAGTAAAGGATTTTATTTTAATTACGCCATAAGTCAAACCAAATTGAGAAAATTTTAAGCTGTGAACTATCTGAACCTCCACCCAGTTTGTTTATATAATTTCAAAGAGCCTAGTGTTAAGAGACAAAATCTAAAATCGTTTTCTTGGGTGCAGAAAATGTGTTCTACATCACTGATATTACTCTAAACCTGCACAGACATGTTCATTTTAATCCAACAGACAACAGACAATTTAAGAGGGGGGGGGGGGGGGCAGGTTCTGAAATTGGGTTTTTTCCCACAATCTTCGATTTTGGGTTTCTGTTTTCTTTTGGAAGTTCAGTCTCTGCTGAATATAAAAATGGTATTGAAAAGTTGATATGTCCATTCTAAGGTGCAGGGAGGGTGGTCAAGCAAAGGTTGACCTGCCCCTCTGCCATGCAGGCTCTTGTTCATTTGGGGCTCTTTATTCAGTAATAGATCATCATTATTTAGCTGGCTAAGGGCAAATTGCATATACTTGATTATGATCTCCTTCACCAATATCAGGAGCCCCAGTGCCAGGGGTGGACACTGATTGACCATCTAAAGTGCCGACCACACTGAATATCAAGGGAAATGTTCACATGGGTCTCTGAAATAGACTTCCCAGGGCCTAATGTGGGTGAAATATTCTATGTTCCTGCTGTTTCAGAGTGCAATAGTGGATTATCTGTCATTGGTCTTGGTTCTGACCGAGGATGACATGGCAGCCATATATAGCCCTCTCTGGACCTTAAGATGACTCACTCATCAAAAATCTGTTCTGACAAAATTTAGATATGGAATTATAAAATATGCACATAAAATTACAAGCACATCGGTTGGAAAAGTTCAGAGCCTATCAAAGGTAAAGTCAATATCAAGTAGCAAAATCCAAGATGGCGGCCATTGCTATGGCAACCATGAGTGATTCTGAATTTTTTTCAACTGTTTTCCTCTAATTTGACCACGCTGAATTCGATGTTAATGGTTAAAATCATCTCCACCCAGCAGTTTCCAAAAAGACTCCCAGGACTGTTTCCATGGTCATAAAATTTGGAATGAACTTGCAGTAATAGTGCTAATAATGCCTGAGCCGGATGACAAAATCAATAGTAGTTTTGGATTACCACCACAATTTAAACAAAAAATCAAAATATCTATTGTCATTTAAATGCAGCACCACTGAATGACTGGAATGAAATTTCCCATTATGTATTGTATTGTAGGCTCCATGATGACTACGTAAATGTTGCTGTACTTGTATTGCAGTTTATACTACAATTTTCACAAAATTTAAATTATTGCTGTGCTTGTTTCAAAGAAAAAAGTCAACTTGATTTAAACCGAAGCGAAAACCACCTCAAGCAACTTCATCAACTCCAGTGTAATCGACTGTAGTACAGTAAATCTAGATTTAGATCCAGACTAGTTTAGTCTAGATTCTATATCAACTTTAAATAAGCGAGCCTAAACTAAATAAGAGGCATGAATTCAAAATGGCGAGGATCATTTACGATATCATTTATAGCATGCCAAACCATTTCTGCATTTGCTATGTCTGTGATCTCTCTACCATGACAAAAATGATTATTTGGATCTAGATCTAGATACCTCGACCTAAACTAATTGGAGACAAACTCTAATTGCCAAACTTGTAGATCTACTTAATGCCGTTCAACATGTCGTATCATGCACTTTCGCTTCAATAAGTCGACTTTGAAAGCGGTAAAACATTGCTCAGCCAAGAAAAAAAATGTGGAAAAATCAAGATACAGAAGTGAAACAAGCATTTACCGCTTTCGACACTGAAATTCTCACAGAATTCTAGTCCCATCTTGACAACTTCATTTGACGAGATAATTACGATAGTTTAGGGATGCCGCGAGCCATCCATCGTCAAGGAAAATATTAGGCATTTATTTGAACTCCGTCGCTGAAGAGCTAGCTGTCCACATCTGTGAACAGTTTAGATCTGTAGGCCTAGAGCATGCCATTTCTTGCAGAACGGTCAGCCGGGCTATGATTGGCTGCTACTTTGGTTGGAGATACCCGTTAACTTCCTACGTAAACATTCTCGTATGGGGCTTACAGGCGCGTTATTTCACGGCCGTTCTTCCAGCAAAGTGCGTTAATTTTGATCAACATGAACAGGCCTCAACGATCGAAATGTAAATAAAAACAACTGAATTGTTTGAATTATTATATCTTATGGACATTCTAGATCTTTTGATCTGACAAATGATTGAGATAATCCGTCCACGGACGGTCGATCGAGTCAAGTTGGTAGATCTAGAGATCAAGATCTACCAAAAACAACACAGGTGATTTGGACGCTTTTATGGTACATCTAGATCTAGATCTAGATTTAGATCTATTCGAGTACAAATTGGTGAGATCTGGATTAAATCTAGATCTATGTGCAGATCAGGGAAGGAATTCCTTTTTCGGCGCATGTCTTCATTGCAGCTGCAAAGGAACTCCTGCCTTGTTCAGAACTTAATCTAGCTCTACATTGTCAATGTCATGTTTCACACCATACATGGTCATAGTGTAGATCTTTGGAGATTTTTGCTAAAGTAATTTTTCAGAGATAAAGTGTCAGATATCAACTTTTAGGACTTAGAATAATTTGAATAATCTATAATCTGTGTTATACAATTAAGTTAGAATCTGTCATGAAATTAAACAGTAGTGATACACAATAAGAACTTATTTGTTGTATTGAATTGCCAGTCATATAATGCCTAAACTTTGTGGATCCACTCTCTTTAATAAGTGTTGAAATGTTTCATCCATCAATCTTCATAAGAATGCAGACAAATGCACAAAACGTGTAATTTGTGCAGAGAGGATTAACTAACACAGTTCCTATGTTGTTGTTTGCTCTAGATGCTTCACCTCCAAGAATAAGGGTAAAACCAGATGTGTGTCAGCAAGAGAAACAGTGGTTTTCATCCCACTACTTACATCCAAAGGGGATTCAGAAGAATCCAGATATGGGTTTTATGATGTCCAGATATCAGGACATTATCTGGAACACTCCCTGTCATCATATGGTTGCAGACTAGGTCTATGTAAGTTAAAAATAGGTATACTTTTCAAAAGGCCGAGTCAATTTACCCTACTAGTCGAGAGGGATCATGCAATATGAATTTACATAATGTGCCCTGCGCGCACAAGGGGGCGCAGGTGAACCACGAGGGAGGGCGGAGAAAGAGAGGCCCGGTTAGGAAGAGAAAGACTAAAGCGCAGGTAGACTGGGGGACATGTAAAACAAAGAAGCAAAGATGCCTGTTAATACGTGTGAGGGCGGAAAAAGAGGCCCAGTAAGAGGAAGGGGGGTGAGACGAAAGAAAGGCAGCGGGAGAGGAGGAGAAAATAATGGGTGATAGGGAATGATGGACCCCAGTGAGGAGAAAGACCCGCAACAACAAGGAAAATACTTCACTGGTGAGTATATCGAACCCACCAAAAGAAAATTGGAAAAAAGAACAAACGTACGCAAAAGTAGTAGCGGGGGAGATAGAGGGAAACAAACAAAATGAAATTTTTAAAAAAAACGAGACACCCAACTCTAAACAGTTAAAATTTTATTAGTAGCCCTTTTCAAGGCTAAAACTTACTCAACAGGCCTTTTCAGGACTAAAATTAACTCATTAACAGTTGGGGTTTTTTTTTTATATAACACCATTTGTGATTCTGCCTCTACTTTTCTTTACTTTTAGACCTGTAAGTGGCCCTTTGCAAGATTATCTGAGCTTTTTTCACTGACCGAAATAACAGCGTTATCGATGCATTTGCGCATATGGGGGAGGGATTTAAAACTTAACCCTTTCAATAGTCTTTGTCTTGTACTTGGAAAAAATGTATTTTGATGATACATGTTCCTCAAAACAGCTCAAAAATTCCTTATAACTTTTAAACACGCTGCCTACAATCAGGTGGTCAGGCATCTTCAAAGCGACGATGGGCGAAAATGGAGTGGTGGGTGGAAGGCATTGGCGGAAGGTGATATCATCAAGCTAATTTTAGTTCGATACCAAAATGTCGTATTGGTAACAATAATAAACATGCAGGGTTAATGTTTAAGTCATAAATCTAATAGAAGTCAAGGATATCCCGTTTTGTCCTTTTTTTTTTTTTCAGAAATATCTGTTGAAAAGCCACCCTGGGATATAATCTACTTTGTTATATTTATGCAGCTTTGTTAAACAATAATAAACAATAATAGCAGTAATTATATAATAAACATACACGGTTAAGGTTTAGAACATAAATCTAACACAAGTCAAGGATATCCCGTTTTATCCCCTGTTTTTTTTTTCAGAAATATCTGTTGAAAAGCCGCCCCTGAGATATAATCTTCTTAATAGATAATAATGTGATGACAAGTGCAGTCAAAAGTGCACCACTTATTTTGATGAGGAGAAGAGGAAAGATATCAATGAACTGTTTTGAATTGAAGTCTGGGTTGGGCGAAGAAATTTCATTCAACGTCATGTTGTCAGAGAAGAATGCTCAAGGAGGGTCGTAAAAGGGACGAACATTGCTAAAGCACATACATTCAAGTATTCTTTATGTTCTGCACAAGGGGAGTACATGCGTGTGTGCAAGAAGTTTTTTCTAACCACTTTTGGTTTCAATGAAAATATAACGCCGCTGCTGTTCGAACTGCTCTGTCGTTTCAGTCTCAGAGTGGAAGACCTGCAATGCCCATTGATCTACGTGGAAAACATCCACCACCACATAAAATTGACCATCAAGTCATCATTGATCACATCGAACAACCGTGCCTGACTATCTCTTATTACCGGCGGGCTCATCATCCCATCGCCGTTATCTTCCTGCTGACCTGAATCTTCAGGTTATGCACACCAACATTTTAGAAACAACTGGGCTCTTATAACACATACTACCAAGTTTTTCGAGGATTGAACATCACATTCACCCGTTTGGGAAACGAGCAGTACGATATCTGTGAAGAGTTCAGTCTTCACAAAAAGAAATTTAGTGTGAACTCGAGTGCAAACAGTACAAGAAATACATACAACATAAGCAACGATATGTTAGACCTCGACAAATGTACCAAAATGACACTTCGAATCCATTGATGCAATCTCACCCTCACGATGCTATGGACCTACAAAAAGAGAATGGATCAGTTTAAAAGATCTATATTCACCAGCAGTCTGTGTGTCTACAATGAAACATTTTCGACTCTTGGGTCACAGCAAGGAAAGAAGAAAGACATGACAATTGTGTGGCACGAAGCAATAGCTGGAAGGAACGATGAAGACATATCGTCAGCTTTTCACAAATTTTTTGAAATACATTGCGATGCTGAAAAAATCAGTGTAGATGGACAATTGTTCATCTCAAAACAAAAATTGGACACTTTTTCCATGGTCGTTGATTGATGAACGGTGGCTCATTGAATGCGAAAGAAATAAACTGCAACTATTTTGAGCCAGGACATTCTTACATGGCAGGGGACTCAACACACTCGAAGCTTGTTCGTCAAAACGGCAAATTCTTTTGACTTTGGAGATTTGTTGACAACTTTCAAAGATTCAGAATGCGCTGTCACATCACTTAATGTTGCAGATTTTACTAACTGGCAGTCTGGTGTCTCTCATTACTTGCTAACAAAAGCTGGGAATGCCCGACCTCTCCTCAACAAGACATGGTGGGTTAAATTTTGCAAAAATGAGAAAGTGGCATTCATGAGTTTCAAAAACGATTTTTTCCGATGCAGAGTTCCAGGACTCACGTTCTGGAAGACTAACTTTAAGCAGTCAGCGGAAAAGAGAAAAGACCCTAAACACATTTCCAAAAAGAAAAAGGAAGGCATCATAAAACAACGTGTGCTCTTGATGCCACACAACCGAAGAAATTTCTGGGAAAACTTACCAGAGAACACAAAAAGTGAAGACTTGACAAAAGATGTGAATGAGCTTGTCTAAGACGAGCATTTTGACACATAATGTTATTTTTGAACGTGATGTCATAAGAGACAATAATAATTATGAACTTTCGTTGAAAGAATGTCATTAATTTGTCGCGTCACAATGCAAACGACTATTTGCAGTTAATTAATTGAATGTTTGAAGGCAAATGCATCCTCTACGTTGATTTTTAGTTTCTGTTAGCGTTAAGTATAAACTCGATAGTCTTCTCTCTCTCTCTCTCTCTCTCTTTCTGTCTGAAAAAAAAAACATGTCCATGTCTGCCTCTTTACCTAATACCATGTTTTCAACATAATTCTTAACATGGTGTATTTTACATTTGAAACGTCAATAAGAAACAGTAATCTTGTTTTGGTAATTTTAGCTTGATTTTTGTTATTTTTAAAACCAAACCAAACTGATTTTGTAATGATATGTTCTATTACAATTTTAATACACAGTCTGGTAGTTTAAAAAAATAACTGTCTGTTTCATTATTGTTGCATGAAGTTGCAATATTTAAATAATTTTTTAAAACTTTTTTCTTCAAACGAATGCATATGTGAAACGTTCAACAAGCTTTCACCATGAGACTCAAATCTGATGACAAAAAAATGCATAAAGCCATATACGTTTTTCTGTGATAAGTATTGAGATCAAATAGGAAATAAAAAAACTTATATGGCATATGCTTTTTTTTTATCATAAACTTTGATAAGATAACTGATCGATAATCTTATGACAAAACACATTTTAATCAATAACTCCAGATGCAGAATCAATCACTCATTTTCGTAGCCAATCACACAAAGGTTAGACCCAGCAATGATAGTTGACATAAAATTGTCAGAGTGACCCAAATATTTTTCTTGTGGTACACACATACATTTTCAGTTTTTTGCCTCTCCTGTAAAATTTCATTTTCTGCATATACATTGTTTGTCATAAGACGGCAGACATGTATATCTACTAATAATAATACAATTCAAGTATTATTTTTTTAATAAGCAATCATTCATTATGTTGTAAGGAAAACCATCAATGTAACAGCAATAACAATCACATTGCTGCCACCTTCGCCACCAACATTACAACTGCTACACGTAAAAGAAAATTAATAATAATATTGAGGGGTACTTCTGCTTGAATGACCTGTTAAAACTGTCCCATCCTCAGATATAAAAGACTTATGTTATACTGTCAAACTTGTAAAGCCTGATCCATGCAACTGTAAACTAATGTGTGATTTATGCTTTGTTTGTATACATATGTACAGCTGCACTTGTGCATATTTTCCATACATGTAAGTATTTCCATGCTGTTCATAAAATGGAAGAGAAATATGAAGAGAATCCTTCATATGAAAATGACGCAGAGACTGTTCTGACACAACGAAAGCCAGAATCTTGTCAAGACAGAAAAGCTTAAGCAAAATATTTTAAGTAAAGTTAATGATATTGTGGGATTTGTTGTCAAAGCAAATGATCAAAATGCATTACAAGAAATGTACAAAGGTTAAGAGATATTTACAATGTTGGATGTGGACTTATAAACGTTTCTGAAGTAAACAACTTTGATGAGAAGTGCAGTTTTCCTCCTCAAAAAAAAAAGAATCTAAGTTAACACTTAGGAAACCATAAGCTGCAGAGAAAGAAAAAATTACAAATAACATTATGATCTCATTAGACAAACCTGTTTATGCGCCCTTTGTTTTTGTGAAGATGACAGAACAGACCATGAAGAAATGAAATGGTTTGAATGTTCATCTTGCGACTGTTTAATTCATGTTTCATGTGATATTCAGATTGAAAGCAATCAAGATGGAAGTATGAAATGTGTAGTTTGTTATGGTAAAGCAACAGTTTAATCAGTAAATAGTAATTCTTCACTGTAATTCTTTGATGCTGTAGTTGAAGTGTTCCATAACAAGCTGATTTTTTTTTTTTTTATGCTTAGAATGAGAGAATTATATTTATTTGCAAACATGTAAATGCATATTTCATAATGTTTTTGGGTTTACTGATGACTGTTCTTAAATTTAATCTTTTATATAATACACACAGTATTTGTCAAAAAAAAAAACATCAGTTTTGTTTATCATTTCATTCTCATAAAATTTTCATAAAATTTGTTCTGCTAAAGTCAGTATGTGGAGGTATTGCATAAGAAAGTGTGGCAAGCAACTATGGAAGGTTATTATATTTACAGTCTGTATGTATGCTTGTATGTACATCAATGTTGTAAAAGACACAGAGCATTGATTTAATCAATGGCTGCTTTATATTTGCTGAGCATTATCACTTATATTATCTAAATGCAATATCATATCATGTCACGCTATGCCACAGAATATATCATTTCATATAGTATCCTGTCATATTACATGTGTCAGCAGGGATCACAAAATGTGATGTGAGGTTCAATCACCTCAAGAGCTGTAAATGAGAAAAGTAGACACATTGGTTTGGTATTTAAAAATATTTTGATTTTATAGTTTTGTGCACTTTCATGTTTTTTTTTTTTTTGCTTAATCATCTTTGAAGATTAAATTTATGAGAAAGATGATAATATTATATATTTTGAATTGGGGATAATGTTGCCTGATTTTGCCAGGTTTCTGTCATATGTTGACACATGGGCCCTTGAAAGGTAGGAAACAACCCATTTCTTGTTTTCTTTTAGACAATGATTATGCATATAAATTTTATCTGATATACATGTCCCATTAGAATTATATGTCTTGTTTTAAGGTTTGTCATGCATACCTCATACTTTTCTATTTAAAGATGAACATATCTTGTTTCCAACTGTTTCTTTTTGCTTTTTTTTTAATAAGAAAATTTCTGATGCTGGACTATTTGGTAATTTGTTATGGGTCTTTTACACTTCTCACTCAATCTCAAAGTCCAGTAACATGTTGTCATTGTACATGTACTTATTTAGTAATTTATCAATTTTACTTGTCTTTTTTTTTTTTTCATTTGGGAATATCCTTGGCAAAGTTCTGTTTGATTTGGCTGCATGTAGAAATATTTATAATTTTTTTTTTCATAATATAACCATTATCAATATCTTATCATAAAGTTGGACCCTTTTCATTCCAAAGTCTTCTTCCCTGTTTCTTTAATTAGATTTTGGAGACATTGGGTCTGTTTTGAGGAAAAATATCTGACCATTCCCCACCAGTTATTTTCATTTTAATGAAAAGTTCTCAAAGGCCAGAACAAATACATCCTGCTTTATTAAAAGCTACATTTATTTGAAGGTATCATTAGTCTCCACTATTCAGTCTGAAACACATAACTTCCACTCTTTTGGACATAATTATCTTACCCAGTGCAGTTTTCTTGCTTGGCTTGATCAATGAGAAGTGTCTTTCAGCACAATAGAACGCTCCATTTTTTAATATTTTTTTCTTTTGATTTAAGCCATTAGTGATTCTCACGTCATCGATTCTATGTCCTTACTCGATAAAGTAACCTGCTCTTTACGTCCAATGTTTGGGGTCACTGTAAAGAATCAAACTCGAACCGACAGATCTCTTTTCTTGCACATGATGCAAGTTAACAGTCTTAGGTTTGAAATATATATATATATTAGATTAACCACAATAAAATATGCCATTGTATGAACTAATGTTATTGTATTTTTCAAAGATGTAAATGATAATAAAATGGTTTTGTAATGTTACAAATGTTTTTAATATTTTTCTTTTATTTCATTCTCGTTTGGTTAAAAAAAAAAAAAAAATCTTGTTGCCAAGGTGGTCTCAGTCTCAGCAAATAAGTCTGGGTATTGCTGTGACACTCATGTTGTGAAAGAATATTCAAAATAGAAAATAAAAAAATGCATTGTGTAATTTAACATTTTCATAGACTACAGCAAATTTATCTTAATGATAATATAATTATCTTCATTGGTTTGATCAAGGTTGTTTATTTTGTTTTGTTTTGTTTCTTTACATTAATTACCCAAATCTACGTTAGACCAGTACAGACCATCAGACTTGCTATACAAATTACGAACTATCATCTTCGAGCAATGTCTAGGTCCCAGATCTAGACACTGCCATATCACCGAGAAAATACCCACTTGTCAAGTCCCTTAGGTCAGCCGGACTGTGATTGGTTTTTTATTTTGGGGGGGGGGGGGGTCTCTCGGGTCCTGC
>JBCEWB010046946.1:0-14342 GCA_039654565.1 Peronia peronii | reverse complement strand
ATAGATAGATAGATAGATAGATAGATAGATAGATAGATAGATAGATAGATAGATAGATAGATGGATAGATAGATATAGATATAGATATAGATAGATATAGATATAGATATATTGCATAATATTTTAATCTGATAAATGTGATGATGTCACTGATTTGTTTTATTAATTAGTCTCATTTTTTTGATATTATGATTTATATACATAAATTTGTTTTTGAAGTCGCAAATTTGGCTTTCTCTTACTGGTTTTGGCACGACATTTTAAACCCGGTCGATGTGAACAGTTGGCATGACTACCGGGTGTTTGGCCTGTTATAAGTACACCTAGGTTTGGATCATTTCGAATGATACTGTCATGATTTCAGTTCTCCTAGCCTATCAGCAGGGTTGATCTTTACTACACACTATTTCTTGACTTTTAGAATTACAAGAAATATAATACAGACCGCAGTATTTATAAATGAGACACAGCGGGAAATAACTATAGATCACATTATCGCATACTGTAAAGTCTCATAGAAAAGTGAAATGTAATTATTATGGAACTCGTGGCTTACGTGCATAATTATAATTTAAGAATGGTGGATGACGTCACTCCTCAGCATGGTATTCCCCTCGCGATGGTGCTCGGTTGTGAAGTTGTCACGTCTAACAGGTGTCCGATCGCAGAAATTGCTCATGTCCCGGTTAGTTAAGCCTAGACTGTTGCCGAGAATTACCCGTCTCTGTTTCTTTAATCACCAGACGGGCAGAGTGGGTGAGTTAGGAAAATCGAACGTTGACGAACGTTCATTATTTGTGGTAAGTGAAGTTACAGACTCCCTGCTGCCTGTCGCAGATAATACGCGGAAAGTGGTGACTAGCGAAGACTCAGAAACTGGTGAGATGGAACACGAAAAACGCCGGGGTTTGGTTGAGCTAGCAGTGAATCTGAAGACCAAATGAACTGATGGATGAGAAAAGAAAAACGATACTTGATTGGGAGAGACAGCTTGATGTAAGGGAAATAAACAGAGAAAGTCAAAAAAGAAAAGGGGGGGGGGGGGCGAATAAAGAAGGACAGGACAGGCAGAGAGAGCGAGAGAGAGAGAGATACTCAGAAAGAAAGAGGGAGGGAGCTAAGGTCAGCATCACATCCATACGGACAAATGTTGAGAAAGTCATGAGTGAGAACGAGAGAAAAGAGGAGAGAGATGAAGAGAAAGAGAGAGTATAGATGAATAGAAGGAGAGAGATAGTGAGACAGACAGACAAAGAGACGAACGGATATACGGACGGACGAGTTGGTGGGTGGATCCATAGATGGATGGATGGATGGATGGACGGATGGATGGATGGATGGATGGATGGATGAATGGATGAGTAGAGAAAGAAAGCAACAAACAGAGAGAAGGATACGGAAAGGGGGGAGGGTAGTGAGAGAATGACAGAATACTCCAGAGACAGAAAAAAAAAACGAACCCAGCCAAAGAAAATATTAAAGGAAGAAAAAATGGACAATTACCCGGCATTTTAGAGGATAACAACGAGTCTGCTAGTATTAAACTCAAAGAATCACACAAAATGTGGGCGGTAGTTATAAGAATGCACAGTTGACCATAATGATGCTGACGCTATCCTATAATAAAGCATATTATTCTTTAATGATAAGTTCTAAACGCCTATATCGCAATGCAGCCCACTTATCTCGTAGTTTTTAAAGTGCCACTTCGGGCTGTCGGGAGAGATAAAGCTGAAATCGCCAACTGAAACCTGAGTCAGAATAAACAATCAAATGGTTTGAGTTGTTAGAAAGCTTGTAGTTTTTTGTTTTTTCTTCTTCTTCTTTCAGTGTCCAGGTGATGTATAGTGTTATCAGGGCAGACTAAATTTGGCTTGAATATCTGTCAAATTTTGTCATCGGAACAGATAAGTGTAATTATAAAAATTATATCACTGTGGATAAGATCAGAGAAGTGAAATCGATGATCAGTGGAAGTTGTAATCATACAGGCCTAATCCGCCTAGGCAATCAGAGAGCAGCTTTTGATTCTTCTACTTGTTTTAAACACACATGCGAAAAAAATGCACAGTGCACTTGTAAAAATAAGTGTATTTTGTTATAATTTTACAGAACAATGCTGTACAATAGATTTATTCCGACGAAGCGAAAGATTGGAAATACCGGGTCTATTTTTAGCAGAAGGGGTACAAACACTCCAAACTATTCACAAGTTTGTCTCACTTTTCGGTTTGACCCTGCTACAGTGGGGAGGAAATGTCTAAAAACTCTTCGCTGTGAGCTTATTGAATCTGATGCCCTCCAAATAATAATAGTAGTATTGAGTAGTGTTAATGATTGAATGACGTAGGAAAAAGTATGACGTACTTCCGGCGTCGCGTTTTTCCCGAAGTTTTGCGTTCAACTAGTGTTGTGGGATTTCGTGGTGGAACGTAACACACAGAAGTGAGCGTTCTATTTTCAGTAAGGGATACAAACATTCCGCCCGGGATTTCCACATCTGTGCTTAGTCGAATATGAACTATTGTATACGGTCTATAAAACGATTTCGCAAGGCTGACGCTATTGTATATTACAGTTCTATTTTAAAGTGTTTATTCGAGTATAGCATTGATCTTTGAAAATGTAGGCCAAATGCCCTAGATTAAAAGAAAATTGGAAAATAGATATTGACCTAGGTTTTGATTAAACTGTTTTGACAGTCAAATGCAATAGTTCATATTCGACTAAGCAAAAACCTGGAAATCCCAGCCGGAATGTTTATACCCCTCTGCTAAAAATAGAACACTCACTGATGTTTGTTACCGCTCCACCACGAGATCCGAGAACAATTGTCACCGGTCCTGTGTATTTTTATATGTTTTTCTATGTCAGTGGTAGTGAACAGTTCGGAGTGTTTGTACCCTCCTGCTAAAATTACACGGGAATTTCCAGCCGTTCGCTTAGTCGGAACAAATCTATTGTATTTGCAGGTGAACAAAATTAACCCATACTAATGAACTAATAATCAGAATAATTTCTTCTCACCCTCCTGATTAAAGAGGACTAATGGATACACCTGTACTTTTCTAGTTATGGTTCTCACAAGAGAGGTTGGAAATAATAATAATAATAGTAACAATAGAGAGAGCATTTATACAGGGGTTATCCTCGTACTGTACAAGCTCTAACGGCTTTACAATCTATTATTACCCCAACAAACCCAAAGGGGACGTGCACGCTCTCAGCTTCCTGGAAAGTATAAAAGGCGGCTGCTTGTTAGACTTTAAATCCTTAGTAACATAACAATAACATTTTCTGACTGTAGTCTGGTGTTCATTTTAACATGGGTCGAGTCCGAAATGTGCGTAATTTGTCTTTCCTAAGGACAAAATGTCGAGAATCCGGAACCTTTGATCCCGGGTCCGACGGTCCAACCACCGGGCCACCGGACACCATAAAGTACATCGAGGAAGGTTGTAAGATACACCGTAGACACAACTAAGAGAATCTGATAGAAATGTCGGTATGACAAAACAATAACAACCATACTAATAACAATAACAATAGGAACCAAAATAATACTAATATTAATAATAACAATAACAACAATAATAATATAATATTTTTTTTAAAAATAACAATAATAATAATAGATTCGAGTTTGGTTATGAAGAACAATATGTACCACCATAATTCACGAATCGTTCAATGATAAATTCCTAATTGATATATGGAGGAGTTAAAGATATGTCGGAACTTTCAGTTTTCTGTATTTTCCATAGTGGTCGTGCATTGCAACCCCCAGGCCTTCCTCATCCATTCACCCGTGTGGGCGAAACACAGAATATAAATTCCACTCTGTTTAAGAACTGAATTATTCAGTGGAAAGAGGACGTTTTCTCACAATCGCTCCTTGTTTGGGATCATTTGCATTAACCCTCATGCTATCATAACATTTTAAAAGTCAGTTTCAAAGGTCCAATCAAATCATGGCTAATCATTTATGTGCCAAAAAAAGAATTTAAAAAAAAAACCAAAAAAACTGAGGTATCTATTATGCAAGCTTAAACTCTATTTCCTTCCAGATTTAGAATTTGGCTTGAAATATTAATGTTGCCACCATCGCTGACAGAAATGGCCAGCTCTAACTGCTGCATCCTCTACCTTTCCATCCTCACCATCTTTATAGAAGGAAAAAAAAAAAAAGATATCACCATCGTTTGCGAAACATATCTCGAGGGCAAAATAGTATCGACAATTCTCTTGTGTCTGGCAAAAAAAGTAATCAGTCTGGTAAAAAAAAACAAAGCAAAACATTTTCATTTTGTCTTCAATCTACCACGCTAAAAAAGTAGTTTTGTAATATTTGTTGTGTTATTACATTGAAAGCTGACCTCAACAACATTACAGCGGGATGGCAAAATCTACAGGAAGTTACGATGAATTTACGAGCTAATTCTCTATGCTAATCAAAGTCCGAAATTTAGCTCAGTGAGTAAAGTTCTACTCAATCACTAAGATTGTCCCTGTATCTTGTGTCGTGTAATGTTTAGAAGCTGACAAGACCCCAACAAAATCACACCAAAACTGTCCCCTCGCGGGGCCCGGAGTTAAAAAGTAGATTCTCTGCTCCCACCTGCAGGTGGTGTAAGCCCATCATCGGTGGGGTGTCTTCCATAGAGTGTTATTCTCGACATTCCATGGGAGACATCTCTTCTCTCTCTCTCTCTCTCTCTCTCTCTCTCTCTCTCCTTGCTCCTGTCTTTTGTCCCGCTTTCTTTCCTCTCTTCTTGACGTGTAAGCGTATCTTACCGTGTTTGACACAATATAGCCGTTATCGTGCTGATGTATCGTTAAACCCCAGCACAACACAACACAACACAATACACCAACACTGTGGTAGCTCTGGTTCAGGACGTATTGTGTTTACATCAGTTTATACCCACTTCGCTCGTAGTATCTGAAAATACTTCTTTATCATTTCTCTTGCAAATGTGCACTTTAATTCCGTTCCTTCTTCTTGTAACATTGCCACTTTGGATGGGCAATGCTACCCATTATCGACAGTGCCCCAAAGTAGGTCACAGCTGGGCCTGGTCACAAGGCCCTCAAAAGCAAGAGACGTCTTGTAACTGAAAAGTTCAACAACCTTGTCCCAGACCTCTTCTCATAAATGGGCCCAGACTCAAAAGTAAATACAACATGATTTCGGAAATCGACTATCAGATCAAGATATTATCAGATCACGTCAAGTTCAGGAATTTTGGAGGAGTCTCGGCCAACAGACAGACAGATACTTGGTGAGCTCAGACGGTGATAGATTGCATGATTAGTATGGAGATAACACCATGACGTAAAAAACGCTGAGTTCCTTATTGGTGAAAAATCTCGTTCAAACCAAAGAAAACTCTCAAGTGCGCGATGGAGGACAACAGGATGAATAAGAATGTTTGAGATACAAGCGGGAAAGAGGTGTAGCCGAGACTGAAGACAGCCTCTTCTATTGCT
Organism: Peronia peronii; assembly: GCA_039654565.1. Lineage (NCBI taxonomy): Eukaryota > Metazoa > Mollusca > Gastropoda > Systellommatophora > Onchidiidae > Peronia > Peronia peronii. The sequence continues at coordinate 8,852 of JBCEWB010046946.1, read as the reverse complement.
TAAAGAAGAAATACGAAGTGATGATTCAGAGTTATTTTTATTTTAATTTTATATGTTTATCTTCAAGATGTAAAGGTCTAGACGCATTATAAAGCTGAGGGCTGTATGTGGGTAGACCATCGGGATCCGACGATGTCAGTTGTGCGGTCTTCATTCATTTGTTGAGTGGTTGACCAGTCCAATCCTGGAGGTGCACACTCGGGGCTAATGTGGGCATTGGAATGTTGCAGTGGCTGGCAGAAGCCTTTCTTCTCTCCCTGGCGCTGGAGATTTTCTCTCGCCGGTTTTCCTTGCAGGAGATGAAAGCTTATATAGACCCATATCAATTGTAAACAAACAAATGCGATCAGTCTCCCAGAGGTAATTTCCCTCGACAAGCCATCAGATGAAAAGTATCTAGTGAAAAATTGTAACACATCAAGGAGATTAACATTTCAAAAGGACAGAGAATAATTCTGATTTCATCACTTGTCATTTAGTTCAGCAGACAAAGCACTCTCACTACGTGAACAGAGTAGTTTTTTCCCCCTGAGATAGAGACTAGAATCGTTGTGACGACTGCTTGAAAACTAAACTTAAGATCTCATTTAACTTTTTTTTTTTAACAGGCCTTTTCTAATTTTTATATCTACAAAAACGTTTGTATCATAAGATATCCCAAATGTAAATTAGTTGGGTTTTTTTTTTAAATAACAAACTAAATAATATTTCAGAAAACTGACAAAGATTAGAATTTTTCATAGTAAAAGATTTCTTGGTCTACGCAGTTTCATTCACGCTTACTGGCAACTTAAACAGCTGTTATTAAATTACTTAAAGTCAAGGCGCTATTCAGCCACTGTTCCTAATTCTGACATGATTACCCTGGAAAAAGCCTTCTTGACTTGACATTCAGAGAGAGAAAAGAGAAGCGAGCAAGCGTGAAGCAAATGGAACATTTCCAGGTTGACACCGCCCGCTTACTCTTTGAAAACAACATTAGTTGTATGAGGACAACAACAGCAACAACACTAACAATTATTAATGACTGTCGGCTTTAAAGACGTTGACCGGTTTAACTGACTTCAAGCATAGTTATAGCAAATCCCTTTAGAGCTCAAAATAGACGACACTCTCACATATTGACATGGATGGCATTATTCACGACTGTAAGTTATACAAATGTAGAGAGACATAGTAATATTATGTCACAATTCTCCATTTGTTCGACAGAAGATCGTGCTAAAGCTAAGAAAACAGAGCCTATCGGCTTTGGATTGTGATTTCCAAAAAAGCTGAGCCACGTATCGTTTTGATTGGCTTCTATTTTCGAGTTATTATTATTGTTGTTGTTATTGTTGCTTTGGTTTCAGTAACCACGTCGAATAGTTTGGAATTATTCATCTCAATTCTAAGGATTATACGATGTCATGCAGGCCGTAAGAAGACATGGCTGACTCCTCCGAGCAAAGATAATTCCAACTTCACGACACTGACATTCTACTAGCATTTACCTTACAGGTTATACCAGTCTGACTTAGCTCACGCTGACCTAGATCCCGTCTGGAGTTAAATCCTGTCACACTGTGGGTGGAGAAGAAAGATTGATGCCTTCGTGACACGTGATTTCAACCAGATCTTAAGCAGGAGCGATGGACATGGACAGCCGTAGCCTGAGTAAAAGTCACCACTTACTGGAAACACCCACTTCCTCTGGGTTGAATGCAAAAAAATTCGACATATAACGCAAACATGAAGATGATAAAAATATATTACGGACAGAAAAATCCACGAAGAAATCAGAATGTCAAGCATATGTGCCTCACGCCAGCTTGTAAAACATCAAAAATTTTGTTTCTTTCAATTGCTGTCTTGCTCTCAGTTCCAGGATAGAAAATTATTTCGAGACCCAGCAAACATGGAGACGGTGAAAAACAGTAATACTACAAATAATAATAAGTAAAAGAAAATCCAGCCTTAAATTTCAAAATCAAATTCCCATGCTCTATGCTAGAATATCATAGAAAACTGCTGAATTTGCAAATGATCAGGTCTTTTCAAAATTTATTCTGTATTTATTATTATCTGAATATTGCAAGAGGGAGACTGAAATAGACGAACTGAGTGTGAGAAGAAGAATGTGAATGCCATTTTCTAAAATAAATTATTTCACAGGATGCTGTTGTTGTTGTGTGGGGTTTAACGGCACATCGGCACGATGACGGCTTTATTGTGCCTAAAACGATGGGTACATTTACACGTTAAAAGGCTGCTCAAAGTATAGATATAAAAATGTAATGTTGAACGGACAACGCGTTTATGAGTTATAAAAGGATATCAAAATGTGCATATAAATGCATGATAAGCTGAAGTGAATGGAAGTATCCCAAGGGAAGCAGAGAGTGTGGAAATGAACTTTGCATGACCCTTCGGATCGATTGAGAAATGAAAACTATTTGATGCTTCATTTTCACCTCCTTTTTGCATAAGCAATCTTAAGAAATAGTCTCTTAAAGAAAGAGAGCATAGATCTTGAAGATATGAATTTTAATGTCTAGATGCACTATGGCTTTGAGCATGGTTCAATCAAATAAATTTGACTTGTAAACAAAAAGATGCCATCGACCTCCACATCTGTGGCAATTTCCGTTGACAAATCATCTGGCTGATGGAAACTATCCAATATTTTGAGTGAAAATAGTACCGAAGGGTGCAATTATCCCTCGGTCAGTTTTCGTTGTTCAGGACTGTGAAAGACAGGCTTTACTGAGCACATTTCTTTTTTAAATTTAAGACCCTGGCATGAGAAATACTTCAGTCCATTTTGAGAGAATTTAGCTCTAAAAAAGAAAATGTTTTGTTTGTTTACCTCTGAGGTCAGATGCTATTCTAGTTCCTTCAGTTTCACACAATATTTGGATGTTTCGATTTTCAAATTTGATTGTTAGTTTCTCATTTATTTATTATTTATTTACTCATTTTGTTTATTTTTTATTATTAATTAGTTATTTATTTATTTGTTTATTTATTAGAGGATAGCCAGACAAACAGAGAAATAGACAGAATAGAGAGATTACAGGCAGAAGGCAGACAGGCAGGCTGACAGTCAAACAGGAAACAGACAGGCATATTGATAAACAGACAGGCTGATAGAGACACTCAGGTAGACAGACAGGCATGCACACTGGCAAACTGACATATAAATAGAAAAAAATACAGACAGACAGGCAGGAAGGAGTGGCACAGACAACTAAATAGGGTACAGCCTCTAAAATCACTCACAGCTGTCTCAAACCTTCGACTCTTTTACGGAAGTCAACGTAGGCGTAAATAATTACCTATCTTGTTCCACCACTATTGACTATTGCTTATTTTAGCTTCAATGTTTTCCAAATCATTTACGCTAAAAAAAAGCTAAAAAACGAGACCTTGAAATTAACAACAACAACAACAACAAAAATAAATGAATATAAAAATAGGGGAAGAAGAATAAATCTGTCAATCACTCCCCATGACTGGTTCTCCCCCGTATCTTATGAATACCTTGCCCCATATCCCTATCCCCTTTTTCTCGGGAGATGGGGGGGTGGGGGTAAGGGTAGGGAGAGGGGGAAGGGACCTTTAGCTTCATTACCTGTGATGGGCTTGAAAAGCGTGCTCTCATGACTGTCTGAGAGTCTCTCGGGGTCTGAGGAGTTGTCTGTGTCCGTGGCGAAGTGAGCTCTTTTTTTGGTGCGGGGGCCTCTTTTTCGGCCAGGCGGAAGTGACGCAGGACCGGAAGTCCGGTTCCTCTCCTTCCGTTTTGCTCGTCCGCACTGATGACATAGATAACTTTCGGAGGACAGGTTGCCAGCGTCGCTTTCACTGGTGCTGTCAGGCCGAGAAACACAGGACAAAGCCAAGTTAATGGGGTGATCGTCTCTATTTCCAAAAGAAAATTGATTGTAAAGATTGATAGGAGGAGAAATAGACAGACCAAAAAGAAAGGAGAGAGAGAGAATGGGGAAATTGGGAAAGAGGCAGAAAGAGGAATAAGTTCATAGAGAGGTAGATGATGTTAGTTTTCAAGGTTTGAACGTAAGGTAGAAAAGAGAATTGGGAGAACTGGTCAGGGAGAATGAGAAGGAGACAGGATTTGTGGGAGACAAGCTAGAGGGAGACGAGGGGACAATGTTTGGTTATAAGTAAAAGATAATAATAAAAATAGATAAATATTAAATATAAACAAAGAGAGAGATAAAGAGAGAGAGAGAGAGAGAGAGAAGAACGAGACAGGAGGAAAGGAGAGAGAAGGAGAGAGAAAAAATGGGGTGAGAGAGAGAGAACGGATAGGTTAAGGAGAAGAAAAGAGGTTATTCAAAGAGACAGAAAAAAAAGGCAACTTATGAGATTGGGAGGTAGGCAGCATGCAGATATGTAGTGAAAAAAGTATTGAGAGAGAGAGAGAGAGAGAGTGGAAAAGAGGGAGAAAAAAGAAAGAGACAGGCCCAGAGATACAGAGAGAAGGAGAACTGTTTGCTGGGAAATCAAGACAATTTATCTAATCCTATTATAATTAAAACAAACAAACAAACGAAAACAAAGAAATAAAAAAGAAGGAAAGCTGGGGCTTTGAAGTTGTAGTTTTGTTGTTGTTATTATTATTGTTGTTGTTGTTATTATTGTTGTTGTTGTTTTTAAGTCCGACATAAATGTGGAAATGGAAGGGAAGGAGACAGCACGAAATATCAGCGAGAATAATGAATGACAGGGACAGAGGAAATTGAAACAATCACACAAATTCTCTTTCATCATCCCTGTTGCATTGATTTACCTGCCGCCTTTAAATTGCATTGATAATGGATATGATTAATTGTTGTAGATCATTGTATATCATTACAAAATTGATTTCACAATGGATCAAATTTCAGCAGCTTTGTTTGCTTCATTTTCTTATGCAAGTCTCTCTACTTCCCTTCCTTGACCCATTCTCTCTAGGCTCTCTCTCTCTCTCTCTTTCTTTTTTTAGTTTCTTTCTTCGCGTCTCTCTATGTCTATCTGTTTGTTTGTCCCGTCTGTGTATCTGTTTGTCTGCCTGTCTGTAGATGTCTCTTTCATCTCTTAGTCTGCTGGCTACTTGCCCGTCTGTCTGTCTGTGCGTGTGTGTGCTTGTCTGTCTGTATGTATGTCTATATGTCGATAGAATCGATTAATTAAGTTAGCAAACAACTTTTTAAATGCTTGCATTATTTACAAATAAATAGATACATAAATGGATAGACAAATAAATAAATAACAAATAACTGTAAATAAATGAATGAACATGGCAAATAAACAATGATGTAATGAAATAATAGAATAATAAATAAATTTGTACTGAATAAATAAACATATGAATAAATAGACAAACATATTAATCAATAAATAAATCAATAAACAAACAACAGACAGACAAACTTGCAAATACATAAATAAATATATAATAAATAGTAACTAAATAAATAATCAATCAATAAATAATCAATCAATCAATAAAAAAAAATGTCACTTTCCAATACTGCAATCACACAGTTTTGGTCCAAAGTGGACCATAACCTGATTGCGATTAAATAAAACATTGCGAACCAAATCTCAGACTTATCGACAGACTCATGTCGATATGTGAAATGCAAAAAAGCTCATTGGTTACCTGGGTGTGGTGGGTAGCTGCTGTAGGGAACCTTGCCAAGATGGCGCATGACTGTTGTTGGAAGAGTTCCCATCCAAATCGAGATCATTGTCTGATTCGGAATCCGAGTCCAGGGATTGTCTCAGGGACTCCAGCACTGAACACAATCCAGACATGGTGGACAACTGTTATCCAGATATCCGGGAATAGCTGCGATCACATATCCTGAGTCTCCTGGTTGGAATTACCGTGGATAAATATTAAACTTCATTAGAGAATCCACACGAGCTAATCATAACTATCCGAAATTGCGGATGACAGCTCAGATTTCCTATTCCATTTTGTAATAATTATTTAATTATTCCGTCGTGGGCAAATACGTAGAAAATATTGAGGACATCGGTAAATCACTTGAACTGTAAAGTCACTCTAAATATGGATAGATCGCCATAATTCACAGTGAAACCAAGAATACTCAAGCTTTGGCAATAGGATATCTAAATGAAGACCAAGCTGAAAGAACCACACATGTCCACTTTTTCTTATACGTGAAAGAGAACTGGAATTTCGTTTATAAAGATTTCTGTGCTTTTTGTTGGTTGAAGTTATTTATTCAAACCATTGCCCTGGACAACAGTGACTGTTCCTTCTGATCTTTTTTAAGAGGGAAGGCTCAGGACCAGTCCTGAAAATATTGAAAACTGGACATCATATGTTGCTCTTATCCTTTAATCTTCAAATATGTCCACATGTCATCATCACTTGCTTAGCTGTTAGAATACAAATCATTCATTAATTACTGGCTACTTATCTCTGTAGAGCACCATAGTTTGCTATATATCGGTATGTTAAATTCTTAATATATATGGAATTAACTGTCTGTTCAGAACGTGTCTGTTATACATCATTTGATATTTTTTACTATTTTTCAAAAACAATTTAATATTATGATTACATTTCAGTTATTATAATGAGTAACCAACACATAACTTGTTCTTGCAATGGTTTATTTTTCCATTATGTGAGAAAATGTGATCTAGTATTAATAGTACATGAGCTTACGTTACAATTTATTGACATGTATATATGCCTAATCCAGTAATTGTTTGTTTCATTCTTATAATGTGTGCTTTTTTGGTTTCTTTCCGTTTTGTTTTGGGGACGGGGGAGGGGGGGGGAGGGGGGGGGGGGAACGAACGAAAAGTATTCCTGTAATAGACATGACGTCCGCATGAGCTTCCCCAGGTAAGCGTTTGTGATCTGTGTATGAGTAGCTCGCCGACATTTTGTCATGAAGTTTAAAGCATACAGAAGGATTGGAAAATGTAATAATAAAGAAAAGTCCATTTCATTGATACTGATATCGCTTTCGCAAATATTCTGGCACTGTAGAATATAATCTGTGCATGTTACATTACATTTGCTCATTCCATTTATTATATTATTTCTTGGCATCAATGTCTTGAAAGATTTCAGCTTTGTTTTTATTCAGTAACAACAAGGGATTAGTTGACGGTATAGAATAACAATACTACTACTACTACTAATAATAATAATAGTAATAATAAAGCCCTCACAAACTGAACGTTTTCACTGCCAGAATCTTTAAGATTCACTCTGCACTCTTTTCTCCGGCATAATCAAAGGTTTCTAACAGCTGCTAGCGGCTATGCATGTAAGAATTCCTGATAGAGGCAAAAATCATAGTAGCCGACTATACACGAAAAATAATTCGTCGAATTCCAGAGGTCTATTGTCCAAGCAGCCTAAGGGCCAAGTTACATCTGATGTGATCACAGATCCAGATACCCTTGGTGCTTCCTCTCTTTAATCGTTTATTTTAGGCTACCTTATCATCTGGTTGAGCATCGTATAGTGAGTCACAATTTAGTTTTTTTTTCCCCCGTGATCTTAAGCGCCCACAGTCAGATATGAGATGACAGAGCTGCGTGCTGTGAGGCAACGGCTCAATTTTAACATTTGTGATTTATATGGTGACACACCATGATATTCCTTTCAACAGCTGAATCACGCAAAATTCCCATGAAAAGACATGCATTCTGCCAGAGAACTTTACAAGTACATGTATGCAGACAGCTTATTCAAGTAATAGAGGTGGCGTTAGGTATAACCTTTATTAATAAATATCCCCTTTCACAGTTTATACACTATATATCAGGAAATAATTATAACCATGGCATCTATTGCTATCTATGTTTAATTTTGCTTCCTTACCGTTGAAGTGTTACATGTTACATTATTTAATCAGCATCGAGATCCGTTCAATCTGTGTCTACATAACCTTTGTTTGGGAATCCATGTTATTTATATACTGTACACGTATCTGCTGTAGATCAGTGTAGAAATATAATGTAGAGAGACTTCTCCATAAGATCTATGCCTAACTTCCTTAATACAATAAACAACGGTGGGTTGTGTCTACTGACACATTATGTACACTGCACAAAAACGCCCAATTTATTTTGCATTAGAGCGGAAACTTGATGTATAGATCCTTCTCAATGAATTCTCCGCCTCGCTGTGAGAACAAAATTGTATATTGAATAATATATCAGTAGCAGAGAAAAAGTTATATAAGCACAATATTTCCAGTTTCTATAATTCTATTAACTCCGAAAAACGAATTGAATGTGTATATCCATTGAATGTGTTCTGTGACTGCAGGTAATCGCACACTGTTATTTCATTCTCGGCCACTTCTAGATAAAACTCACAACCTTGTCGTCGATAAGCTACTTTGTAAGGGTTAGCAGTGGCTACTCCCAATTCCCTGGCCTAGGCAATCACTATTTTCAGGCCTGTTCCACTACACTGGTTCTGTGGATTAATTGGTGCATACCCGCCAACGGTTCCCCCAATCCGCTGATAATGTGAGAAAATAAAAGTAGATAAAGAGAGAATGTGCTAGGGGAAAATTGGCCTATATATTGACAAGTGAAGAGAAAGTGAGAACAAGGAACAGAACGACAGATACATACTAATATAAATATATACAAATATATATAACAAATTTAATAACATAGAAAAACGAAGGATATGTACAGACAGATATTTAGCTGGCAGGTAAATAGATATCTTTACAGACAGATAGACAAACAGGCAGACGGACAGTCAGGTAGATAGACAGAGAGACATACAGATAGATAGATAGATAGATAGATAGATAGATAGATAGATAGATAGATAGATAGATAGATAGATAGAT
>JBCEWB010046935.1:0-14343 GCA_039654565.1 Peronia peronii | reverse complement strand
CCAAATTGTAATGCAAAGAAATTTAGACAGAATAACAATATGGATGGGAAAAATGGGTGCTCAGAATAAACACCGAAAAAACGACAGCGATGATTTTTAGAGCACAGAGATCGAAAAAGCTACAGGCCAGATTAACAAAAGAAGCTGAACCCATAGAAACAGTCAGTAGAACTAAATTTTTAAGCTTAACATTAGACCAAAACTTGTGCTGGAAAGCACATATAGATGAACTGAAACAGTCAAATAACACCAAGACTAAACATGATGATGATGATGATCAATGGGACATGTGAGGCACTGGTTTGGCAGGACTTAAGAAGCTGTTTCCACCTTGCGGCGTCGCCTCTTCTCTTCCAGTGCTCCGCGTCGATACAACTCGAACTGTCGCACTGCCTTGTGAATGGACAACCTCCATTTTCCTCTGTCAGCTGCAGACACTCCCAGGTTTTGTAACTGATGCCCGCCGTTTTTGAGGGTCACCTCAGTCTCGTTTACCCTCCACCAGTTCACCGTGGAATAAAGCCTTTGGCAATCTCGAGTCCTCCATGCGTGAGATGTGACCAGCCCAGTGAAGCTGTCTGAGCAGCAGCATGGACGTTACTGGGAAGATCTGCCCTGCTGAGGACATCCAAAAAAGTTGATGATGTAGTCCTGTCATTTGGTGTTCATAATGGAGGGCAGACATTGTTGGTGGAATCCTTCGAGTTGTCTTATCTGTTTACGGTACAGAATCCATGCCTCTGATCCAAACAGTAAGGTAGTGACAGCTGCTGCTGTGTAGACCAATATCATGATGGAGAGGCGGGGAGAGTGGTCCTGCCCACACTGGGTTTCTGAAGGCGGCTGAATGCGCTGCTGGCTTTAACGATTCGGTTTTCGACGTCCTTAGCTATTGCTGCATCGTTGGAGATAATGCTATCCCAGTAGCACACATACATAGATGAACTGAAACAGTCAATAACATCAAGACTAAACATGGTAAAATACATGAAAGGAAGAGGATGGGGAGTACATCAGAAATGTCTACTCATGGCCTACAAGGCATTTATACTAAAGAAACTAGACTACGGAGCAATAGTGTACGGAGAGGCAGCGAGAACAAATAAAGAAAAGTTAGACAAAGTTCAAAACCAAGCCCTACGTACAATAACGGGAGCAGCAAAAAAAAAAAAAAAACAGTAGTAAACAGGCACTGGAAGTGGTAAAGGGAATAGCCCCCTTGGAACTTAGAAGAAAACAGCTAGCATTGAATTACAGTTCCAAGGTATATTTAGACAAAGACCACCCAGCAAATGAAGCAATTCACTTTCAGACCAGTAAAAGTCTCCCATACCATGAACCATGAAAGTTATGGCTATTTTCTTATTTCTTGCCAGACAGCTCCAGTACATGTATATTATGGTTCCTCCACCAGCTAGGAACAGCAAGATCTACTGCAAATATAGATCTAGGTCAGAATATTCTGTGGAGTTTACCTTGATCAAACTATCAGATGGACCAAGGAATTAACTGTAAATAGTGACTGCGAATTTTTCTGTTCATATTTCCTTGATTTTATTTTATTTATAAATATTGTGCGTTTGACACTGTAAATGACTGCTGTGTGCATAAGATATTTGACTGAATGACGCAAGATAAGTTTTTTTTTATCAGCAGATTCTGCTTGGCACGTGAAATCCTTGATTTATATCGAAAATCCCTGACTATTTCAAGTGACATCCTTGATTCGACCTCGATGGGGTTGGTAACCATGTGGGAAGAAACGTCTCCTGGAAAACGTTGTTCTTTTGAGTTCAAAGACAGATATAGTACATTTCATATCGTTGGAAGAAATACAGAGAACTCTTGTAATTAAGATAGCTGTCGATGAGAAAGGGAAGAAGTTATAGTCACACAAGAAAAAAAAATCATGATAGTCCCATTAGCTCAGTTGTTACTGGTGATGAAAATATGTGTGAAGAAAATAGTCATTGTGTGAAGGGGACCTCTATTGAAACCGATGAGAAATAACTCAGAACCAGGAATTATTTGCCTGTCCATGTGCATCTATTTGTATTTTGGCTGGAACATGAAGATGATCTTTGCGAGTATTATTTTTTGTATCTGGAACCTTGAGGATTTCTCAAACTATATGCGTAACAACCCTACGTCATAATTTGATCAGTGTATAACTGAAGATTTTCAGCAGCAGCAGGTAACTAGTCATCTAACCCCAGCCCACTATAATGGATTAGATAAATGATTATTGTTATTTTTTTGGTCATGTGTGACGTCATGATTAAATGGTTTTGACCATATTGGTGCTGATCTGAGTAAAGTCTGTCAGCTGAGGCTCACATTACCATGCATTATCTTGAAGGACCTTTCACGATTTTTCCAATATTTGAAGTATTGTTGGAGTGCAATAAGTGCCGAGCTATGGGAGATCGAAATCTTGAGTCACTGACCAAAGTCAAAGTCTTAAGAAATCGCTTTAAAAAATCACTGAAAGTTCCTGGCAACCACAGGTGCACTATGTTGAGTTATGCATCAAATGATAGATAATTCTAAGAATTTCCTACTGGTAAAATAAGGATATGACAAAAAAAAAAAAAAAAGGTTCTTGAGTTTGAAATGTGAGTGTGATCATGAAAGGTGAGGAAATTCCACGCAGATTTTCTTTTTTGCCCCTTCATTTATTTACGAGGATGATCCATGCTGAGTTATGCTTAGCATTGATGACTTACCTTTGCTTTCAGTTGGTATATTTTCTTTTTTTTTTTTTAAATCTGATTGTTGAGAGATTATTCAGCAGTCTTGTCTCTGATTATAAAATCAGTTTCATCTCCGTTATTCAAATTCACTAAGCTGTCATCCTCTTGCTCATTTTCCCTCGATCTTCCCTTCCAGTATATCCTTACAAACGGTGTTTTGTCGTTTGATGTGACCAAAATATTGTAATTTTCTTTTTTGAATTGTTGTCAGTGGTGTAGGTTTGACTTTTAGCTTAGTACAAACATTCTTATTGGTCTTTCTTTCTGTCCAGCTAATCCTTCCCATACGTCTGAATGTCCACATTTCAAAGGCCTCTATTTTTTTCTCCAGATTTTTGTTTAGTCCAAGTCTCTGACCTATATAGCAAGACTGAATAAATCTAGCACTTCACAAGTCTCAGTCTCAGTTTGAAGGAGATGTGTCTAGATGTTAACACTGACTTCATGGATGTGAAATACAATTTTGCTATTCCAATACGCATTCTTATTTCTTCACAACTTTTTCCATCTTCAGTGGTCTGCTGCTCTAAGTTTGTAAATTTTGCCACCTGTTCCAGTTCTTTACCATCAATCTCTATGTTGGTCTTCATTCTTGTTGTTGTTGTTTTTTTTAACATGATCATTACTTTTGTTTTCTTGATATTCATGTCTAGTCAACCTCCACCAGGAGGTTGAAAGACGTATATAGAACGTAATCTGTTTCACTGTCTTTCTTGCCTGTGCTGACTAGATTCTGTAGGTAGTCCTGACTATTGGTCAGTAGTACTGTGTCACCTGCGCGCTGCATACCTCAGATTATTGATGTTTCTGCCACTGGTATTGATTCCATTCATTTCTTTACTTTGACGAAATATAAATTCTGTATAGATGTTGAAAAAGTGTGGTGAAAGGATACTTCATTTAATGGATGTGTATGGTGACAGCTCATTTTGTATTCTGATTGGGGCTTTCCGGTACCAGCATAGATTTACTGTGATCCTTATGTCCATCGATTCCTATTTCTTCCAGACATTCTATCATCCATGCGTGGTTTATCCTATCAAAAGCCTTTGCGCAGTTGATGAAACATGCATACACATCGTGTTGGTTTGCTATACTTTTCTGTGTTATGGTGCTTAGACAAACTATTCCTTCTTTTGTTCCGTTTCCGTTCAAAAGTCAAACTGTCCTTCTCCTACTTCATTGTTGATCTTATGTTTGATGTGCTCCAAGATTACTCTCAGCAGCAGTTTGGTAACATTTGGCATCAGGCTTATTGTTAAAAAATCTGCACATTCATTGGCTTTACTTTATTTGGTAATGTGATATACGCAGATCTTGGTAGTTCTTCTGATATATGCCCTGATTCGTATATCTCGTTGAAAAGTTCAGTTAGTGTGTTAATACTGAAATCTAAAACTGTCAACATTTCCATTGTGATTCCATCTTCTCCTTGTGCTTTGTCTTCTTTGGTCTTTCAAATTGCGTGTTCTACTTCTGTTTTCATTATAGGTGGTCCGTTGTTATCCTTTGGTGCTGGTGTTTGATCAAAAAGTTCTCCAATGTATTGACTCCATCGATTCAAGACTTCTGTTTTCTCAAACAATAATTCTTCTCTTTTGCTTTTGATGCAGTTGTTAATGGTATTTCTTTTCATTTTCCCAGACAATTCTCTTATGTCTTTGTGCATTTGTTTTGAGTTATTTTGAGCTTCTGCTTTTTCTGTGTTGTTACATTTTTTTCATATCTAATTTTCCTTGGCTGTTTTACATTGTTGTTGAATCATCTTGTTTAACTGCGTTTTGAATTTTTGTTGGCTTTTCTTTGTGACATTTGCTGTAGGATTTCTACAGTCATCCATGGTTGTTTAGTTTCTTTTTCTTGCTTAGGGATGCATTCATTTCCATACCTGATGCTATCCCGATTGCATTCCCATTTGACGTCAATCTGTTCATGTTTATTTTCATGTGAGTACTGCATTAGAGATTCATTTAGAAGTATATGAAATTTGTTTTTGACCTCCACATTGTGCTTCTCCTGTTCTGGTGTCGCCTTTTAATTTTCCTCTGTGTACATGATTATTGTTGTCTTTAACTCCTTGAATTTTCTTTAGCCTTATTTTCATTCTTGCCACAAATGGATTATGGTTCGAGTTTATGTCTCCTCCAATGCATGTTTTGCATTTCTGTATGCTGTTATGAAATCTATTCCGAATGAGAATGTAATCAATTTGATTTTGTTTTATGTCACCTGGGCTTTTCCACGTGTATAATCTTCAAAGAAGGTGTTCACAACTATGAGGTCATTTTCTTTGCAAAATTGGATCAGTTTTTCACCACATTCGTTCTTCTTACCCATTCCAAAGTTTCCTACTACATTGTCATGTTTCTCATTTCCTGTTGTGGCATTGAAATCCCCCATAACAATCAAAACTTCTGTGGACTTGACCTCCAGGAATATTTAAAACACAAACAATAGAATAAAAGGCACAGTTTATCCTTGTGCTCCTTCTCTCAGAATTCACTTTGTTTTCTTGCACAAGAGAATCATTAATCACTCCATCCTAAGAATTCATCAATTTTTTCTGGCACCAAAAAATCAGATGCTCTTGTTTAGATAATTTACTGATCACCATTTGGAAAGAAAAAGTATTCCTTTTTTTATATTGTTCACAGTAAAAGTCAGGCCAGATTATTGGTGCCCTTTGTCATATATTATAGCTCAATAGTTGACAGGAAAACTCATTGTCATTGTCACCTGGATGAGAGATTTAGAAAAAAATACTTTCTGGAATGCTTTGTGTGTATATAACAATTAATAACATATGCTCGCAGTTTGCAACTTGTCAGAAATGCTGCATCAATACGCATTTTTGGCAACCTGTCGGAAAAGTTGCATTAATGTTATACTTGGCAACTTGTCCGAAATGCTGTTTTAAAGTATTTACTCAGCTTGTCAAATAGAGTGCATTGAAATGTTTATGTTTTACAACTCGTCGAATAGTACATATAATGCAGAAATCTAGATCTAGGGTTTGGACAAGTACTTGTAGATAGATCTGAAAAGGAAAAAAATAATAAATCCTGAACTGTGCTCCAGACAGTTTTAGTTACATGAGGATCCAGATGAGACACGTTAGACTTGGTTGATTAGGGTATAATGAAATTAGATCTACAAAGAAACAGTTAAATAAGATAAATTAATATAGTCTAATACTTCAGTTATTATTTTTAAATTAGAAAATAGGATGTTCATTGTCTTTTTTTCTTTTCAATAGCTTCTTTTCCAAATTGAAAGTGACTTTCGTTCTTTTGTTGTTTTTTTAATTCAAGCACAGGACGCTAGATTCAAAGTGATCCAGTACACATGTCCTGCTCTGTACATGTAAGAACCGCATGTAATGATATTGTATGAACATTGTGTGCATTTTTTTTTTTGTTTAATGGCATCTCTTGTCTCTCTTTTTCGCTTATCCCCTGCTCTCTCTGTATGTATTCAAATGGAAATCATGAGATTTTGGTAACGATTTTTGTGCATCTACATACATGTATACTCTTTATTTGCTCCTTTATTTATAGAGTTATAAATCTGGCATAATATTTTAAAGTTACAGCGTAGACGTCATTTGCAAATTTGCCTGGGTGACTTGTAGATATGGGCAATTCCACTGAAATCGTTGATTTGCTACACATGTCTATACTCATACCATTTCATTGCTGGATATGGCCATGTAGACTCACAAATTACTTACGTATAGTGAAGATGATTGAGAACCTAACTGAAGAAAAGAAGTTAAGGTAAGTCTCATAGTTTTGGTTAAGTAGTCATGTGTTACTGGAAAAGTTCATGTTTATCAATCATTATAAAAAGTCTTACACAGTCGTGTTAACGTTTGGCTTTATTAAGTTTTCAGATTTCCTATTCATTAAAATGTAAAGCAATCATATACATGTATATATATATATAAAGAAAGAAAGAAAGAAAGAAAGAAAAAAAAGTTACACTTTTATAATACTGTGCTCAACTTTACATACAGCCTTTGTCCTTGACATGGATGAGAGATCCACAGATAGGTTCACTTTGTAAGTTAGAATTAACAATAATTTCACTTTTAATTGTTACAGAAAAACAACAACAAATTTGTCCTAAAACATTTCACTTCGTAACAAACGTGGAATTTTTTTTTCTTTCTATCTTTGCTACTCATTTTCTGGTTATAAATGATAAGCCACAATGACACCCGAATTGCTTTTCTAAAGCATTAGCAATGTCAAAAAAAAAAAAAAAAATCTGAGGAGCCGTTTATATATATATATATATTTTGTAGTAAAAATTTTTCAAAGATCTGTTCCGGTGACTGCGTCCTGTTAACAGTTTTATGAAGTTCTTCTGTTGTAATGCGATGACGATTTGTAGGAATTGGAAATAAACTTGAAACATTCTCATTTCAAAAGTTATTTTGAGGTTATTGTACCCTGTTATTGCTTTAGGTCTGTGTTTTTGTCTTGTTACAATTTAGACCTGTGGTTTTGCTTCCTAACTATTAATTTCTCTAGATAGCTATTGCCCCAGTGTGTTGAGTGTGAAAACTGGATATGTGGCGAACTCTGTCCGGTGGTTTTTTATTGATATGGATGATTTTGACCGACAAGAGTTTGTGTAAAATTTTGGCCACTGTTATTGTTTCGGTAGAATTGCCCATTTATATATTCGCAATGCACTTGTTGCCCACTGAAGCTATGAATTTTTCTAAATAGACTTGCAATTTCAAAGATAAGCGCATTTCGATTTAGACCAGGATATATTTCAGTGTTTTGTGAAGCTTTCGAAAGTACTTTCTGACATTTTTGCACCAAAGCTTGTCCTGTTTCTTTCAGCTTACAGTTTATGTTCGGCTACATACTAAAGAGCATCACTTAAATATGCATCAAATGGTATCCAGCATAGATAAATATTGTATTCGATTCTTTACTACATGTGGAGAATTCACTCCTCCCCCCCCCCCCCACACACACACACACAACTTCATAGTACGTGCATTGGTGTCATGTTTATGTTTGGTCTCCTAGGCCTGTTATGATCATGATGCCATAAACAATGGTGGAGCTATGATAACTGAAACATTATAAGTGGTTATGGTAGAAGAACAGTTTTCTAGTAGTTCGATATCGACATTCTAGCCTTAGTTCATTTGACTTGTTCCTGGACTATTGACGAGAGGGAACGGCCCTGAATTCACACACGACGACAAATCACCCATGTGTAAAGCCAAGCGGCTGTAGAAGAAATAGCGGTGAACATTCCAACAATGCCAAAGGAATCTAATAAAGGCGAATAAATGTGTGGAACAGACCATTACTTTTCTTAAGGCCGGCCATACACACTCAGTTAATTTGACTCCGTATTTCCTTCAGATGCATCGACACTGGTTCCGGAGTCAATTCAACGGAACATTCTAGCGGTTCACGTTCAGTTTGTCACGCTGTGGGATTCAGTTTTCTCCGTGGAAACAAATGGCATTGCGAGATATTGAGTCTACAGCACATCGTGTAGCGAAGAATAGGCGGACAAAAAGCTGACAAGAATAAAGCCTACATGTATTCATTTATTGAAGGAACTGTGATTGTACTCTGAAGATTTTCAGAATTATCTAAGAGTGGTTTAAATGGCCAATCTTTATTTGATGAGCATTGTATAATGTAAAACTTCGTTTAGAGATAATGAATACAGTGATGGAAAAAGCGGTAAGTTCACACGAGAGACTTACTACTACTCTACGTTTCTTGACTGCTAACATATTCAACTGTGCTAGGTGCAATAATCGTGCAAAATCGCAACACTCTAGAATAATATCAGACACAGCAATTTTGTCGGTAGGGCCTACATGTACTTGATCTAGGGTAGGGATAAAAATAAATTGATATCTTTTTTTATTAAGCATCAAATCGAGACGTGCACACGTAGCCTGCCCTAATTTGGACACGCTGATTCCAAATCTGTAATTATTTTTTTGATTTGAGCTATGATTTACATAGTGATAAATTCACTGCATTTTCTCTCCGCCTGAAGCCAACTTCAAAGGAAGCCGACTGTATCCGGTCCTGCTCAACTTTGGCCTGCAGAACTGCGCAAAAAAAAAATCAGGCGTTGCCTGATTTGCTCAGTATGGGATTTTGCGACGATAAAGTTGACCTAATTTCCCCCTACAAACCCAAACTACGCAGTTAGAACGGAGCAAAAACTGAGCTTGTGTGGCCGGCGTTAGTTATATAGACTTTGTCGGGCCGTAACTATTTATAGTCAGAACTCTCCGTTAATGACATCACACTTGACAAAGAAGAAAATATTAATCAGTTATATGACCGGCTGTATGGGTTAAGTGATCGGCGAACGAAAATCTTCGGTTATGCTTTCACATATTTTCATTTTATATGTTTTTTTTTCACCTGTAATCCATGTAAACCTGTGGGAGAAGAAGAACTATGTTCTGGAAAGACCATGCATATGAAGGGTGAAAAAAGGAGAAAAAGAGGGGAGGGAAAGGGCGGGGGAGGGGGGGGGAGGGGGTGATGACCAAAGCTGACTTTCGTGATTGATCTTATTTACTTCTTTATTCTTCTTTCAAGCTTTATACTAGGCTAAAGAAAGTTGTACTTAAACAGTGCCCTAACAAAAATTTCATGGAGGATCTGTTTAACAGTTGGCGAATAATTTTTTTTATCACAGAATCAGTATCTTTACACGTTCATGTCCCTCCTCCTATAAAGTTACAGTTTCATTATTTTGATGCCTCAAAGAAGGAAAAATATTGGCGGTATATTACCTTTAATCCTCCTGGCGGAAATCTTTTGTTTGTCTTAGTGGTACTTTTGTCAAGCTTTTGTAGGTGGACTTTTTTCTCAGCCAAATATCTAGTTCAGAAGCCCATGACGGATTAGACCGATTTTAAGCTTCTAACTGCATTAGCAATAAAAAGAAGAATTATAAGGTTTGTCCATATCACAGACTGAAACGATTGTGTGGAAGTTTGTGAACTTAGGCCAGAGATAGTTGAGTAATTATTCAACTATTGTTAATGCACTGTTTTTTAATTGCAGAGGAAATGGCTAATCTTCTGTAACAAAGATGATATCTAACCTGGGAAAAATAAAAGCAAAAACAATAGCCTCTTACCAGTAATGGGATTTCAACAGTTATTTCATCTAGTTATGAATGGAAAGTATTAAGACCAGGAAAGAAATAAGAGACTGGCAGAAACAGCATGTTGGAAATTTGGTTGATGGCGACAGCAGCCTAACGAGGCTTTGAATAAAGATAAAAATGAATACATGTATATGAATTGGTTTGTGAATGTACACAACATGTTGACATGTTTCATATCATAAAAATAAATTAAAACAGTTAGCGCTAATGTGAAAGCAGAACCTCCCACCATTTGCCATTGACTAAGGGCTTTATTGTACCGGTTTACAGATTTGTAAGGTGCACTGACTCTTTTCCCTTTAGAGAGAGAAATTTGGGGAGAGAGAGAGAGAGAGAGAGAGGAAGGTGGTATAACAGGTTTTGTAGTCAGCTTTGGAAGCTTGGCTTAGCTGTGAATCCCACGTGAACTGTCTACTACAGAGTCTTAGAGTTTGTTTTTCAGTGAAACTGTGTTTGTGTCATGTTCCTGTTTTTTTAACAAGTTTCAGCATGGGAGTGGGGCTGCTCTGTACTGTTGTGAACATTGATAATGCTTAACTTGCCTCTTTGTTCGGTGTCGCCATGTTCAGCTTTGTGAGGGCTTTAGCATATTTTGAATAGGTCTCCCAATTGATATCTAAATTTTAATATGCATGCTCTCGACTATGACTATATGTATAAGTTTCGTACATTTAGCTATCAAAACAGTTCTTTTGCTTGTTTTTTTTTTCTTTGTTGCATGGAACTTTTCTAATAAGATTTTTGAGGATGTATTAAAAATTGTAATTTTTCATAACTACACATTTTGAAGTAAACTACTCAATGTAGTTACGATCATTGAAATAAAGGTAATTACTTATGGAATATTTCTTTTTGTGAATGAATAAAGATAATGTGTTGAGTGTCAAGCTTTCCATTGGAAAGATCTGAAAGACGAAATAAAACATAAAATTATTCACAGAAGTTACATGTGGGGGGTGGGGGGGGGGGGGGGGGGGGGGGGGGGGGGGGGGGGGGGGGGGGGGGGGGGGGGGGGGGGCCCCCCCCCCCCCCCCCCCCCCGAATTACATCCGCTATATTTTTTCTTTGAATGTATTTGAAAATATTAAAAAGATATATAGAAAACTGTTCTTGAATTTAGGTGCAACAATTTAAATTCAGAAGCAAATTTAAAATTACATGATTTGAACATGGACCACAAATCCTTTCTTATCAATCTTGCAGAAATCATGGAGCCAGATCACATTTAGGAAACAAAGCCAACATCATTGCTGAACAGCCAAAATTAACAAAGGCAGGAGAGACAACAAAAAAGCAAGGGATGACCAGACCTAACATGGACAGTGTGGATAATGATGAGACTTACAGGAAGAAACCCAATTTGACACAGCCTGGTAACAGAGACAGGCAAGAAAGTAATGCCAAAAGTTTACAGTCAGGAATTAACATAGAGCAGACAGACAAAGGTAGGGCTGACTTAGATGACAACAAACCAGTACGAAAGTTACCACCACTCAAGGGACAGAAGGCAGCCATGTTAGGTTCTGATATTTCCACAGCTCACTCACGTCCAACATCCATTGAACTGACTGCCAGGCCTCTGCCTCGGATTAAGTCCAAATGATTTAATAGTATTTGTGAAGTGATTAAAATATTATTTTGTGACACATCAGCATAATTACATTTACATTACAGCATAGCATTAAACGAGATGACCAGTGAAAGTATCTGAGATATTTACCAATTTGTTGTCAAAATAAAATACAATCTTTTGCTGGAGCAAAATACACATGACTGTCTCTGTAGTGTTCACTGGGGGAAAACTGGCAAATCTGTCTGTCAGTGTTAGACCTGTTTTGAATGGGTTGTTGTTTTTACAGGAAGAACTAAATCCAGATTTGAGAACATAGTTTAGACTGGGAATCTCCCATATATATATATATATTTGTCATTGTGATTTTCTGTCTGGCTCTGTATAGATCTGTTGCACTGAAACATTGTCAAGATATAATTCTTTGAATTAAGTTCTACTCAAATGCCTCTACTTTATTAGCTATTGATTTACAGAATTGCCAGTTGTCACTTGTTAAGAAGGAAGATAATGGAATTAAGTATGATACTTGAGATAATAATTCTGGCAAAGCACATTACACCTTCATATCAGACATAATGATGTTTGTCATACATGTGGAAGTTTATATGTATAGTACTGTAATGATTTTGACTAATTAGTTGCAACTTATCATCCAGTAAAATAATCAGATACTTTCTTCTTTTTTTTTCCCCCTCATTAACCTTCAACTTGAAATATTTAGGACATCCTTCATTTAAAGAGCTAAATTGTTAACCCAAACAATCTCACAGTTCAAACAACAGTATCTAATATTTTTCTACATAAAGATCAGCTGTTCCCAGCATTTAGCTGAATAAATGACTGAATAATGATTTCATTAATGATGTTCACATATCATCAGTGTCCAATAGCAGTCTTATATTTTATCATGAACAGTTTTACGGAATGGATATAATTTTTTTCTGATTAATTCCTGCCTTCATGTTAGATCATTTTGAACTGATTTGATAAAAGAATTGCCACTGTCTGCACACAATGCGAAAAGCAGTGAACAGATTCTATTTTTATTTTGTTGGGACCGGTAGGGCCAACCTTTCCCAACTATCTTTTTATTGATTGTAAATGCCCTTGAATGGATTGTGTGAAACTGGTTATGGCTAGAAGTAGTGGTTGCATGGTCATCTTCTTTGTTTGTTGTTCTGTTTTGTTATTGCCACTGCATTTTAATGCATTTGTCATGACTGCATGTTCTTCTTTTCCTTTTTTTTTTTTTCATTATCTTCAGCAAATTAAAAAAGATCATAACAAACATCCACATGAAGTCATTGTTGGGGTTGGGGTTGTTTTGTGTTAATTAGAATAGATTTTGCCAATTTTTCCCTCAGGTGTCTATCTCTTCATTCAGTCCTTACAATGCATTTCAGCCTTAGGTAGCTGTTATATTATGATAGACATTTGGCTCACAAAGCTTTTGGAAAAAGTTGGTTTATCATAAAATTTCAATTTTGCTCATATTTGGTATATGGCATTTTTAAGAATGTATGAAACAATGAATGGGATCTATATAAAATTTTATTTGCGTTCATCATTTTTTCCTTCAGATATGTGTTATTAGAAGTGACATGCAATATGTGGAATGATTACCTGTGAAAGAGAATAGACAGATTTTGAAAATCAGAACCAGATCCAAGTTTGCATAAGGTTTATTTATTATGTATATATTTTGAATCAGGTACTCATAAGAATTGCTCACACACACACACAAATATTTAATGTAATTTGTTGTAATCATAGGCGAAAAAAAATGCTTCAGAAAGCGTATTATTGATTTTCTGCTGACAGAGCCTCAGTAAGTGTACTATTAAGAAACAGATCTCTTTCAAAATTTACTGATTTTTTTTATTTTTGAAATTGGTAACAGCTGCTGGAATGAGTAAAATTTTAATGTTCTGATCAGGTGATCAAAATAGACTCCAATGTCTATTGCAACCAAGTTTTTTTTCTTTTTGACCAGTTAGATTGCATCATTTGATTTGGTTTGGGAATTGGATTAGACTTTTGAGATTCTAGATCTTGATTCTAAACTTCAGAAGAGAAATTTCTACACCAGGCCACGTGGCTTGAGGAAGGTTATGATTAGGGTTAAATTTAAGGTTAGGATTAGAGTTAGGATTAGTGTTAGAGTAAGGCGGGAATACTAAGAGTTAGGGTGAGAAATTGGATTCAGTCAAATACTTTGGAAAGTTTAATTGCAATATTAAGATTGTCTGTAGCAGTAAATTATGAGGACTAGTTGGACCTCCTGGTCCAAATTTTCAACATCCACAGAATGCAAAAGTTTTCAATTCCACGGAGGAAAACTGTGCTTTGATATGCTTAGCTTAGTTTTGTTTGGGCCTTTCAGTCCCCAATGACGGGGATTATCTCGGCCTTTATTGGTAATCATGTCAGGCCGCGGCAAAGTTGGTAGCTCCCGTTGGTCGTACTGGAGATCTTGGTGTTGGCAAGCATCTCCATGTCTGTCCAGAAACTCACACGCCCACATATCCCAATGGACACCTGTAAAAGTAGCCAAAGGTAAAATAGGGTGCATGGCCTTCATTGGTTTATTTTTAAATTTCTGTATTGTCCGCCTTCCCCTGGATCAGAACTTGGTACTAATAATATAAAAATTATTTAAATTATTATAATTAAATATATTTATAGTAATATAACGCCTGTAACCAAGCGGGGAGCGTCAGGGGGGCGAAGTGGCTTTTCACCCCACCTCCGTGTACTTCATGGCACAGGCACACACACATTCTTCCTCATTGTCATCCGGCGACTTATTGGGTCTTACTCTGGGTGGCACCCCTG